>CM046453.1:34235850-34268689 GCA_025506515.1 Flaveria trinervia | reverse complement strand
GTGTATATATATATATATATAAGTATATATATATATATATAAGGCCCCGTTCCCGGACGTTTACAGTTGGTCGATCATCGCTCATAAAACATACATTTTCATTTATCTTACTAAAATATTGCAGCGGAAACATTCAAAATTGACATCACATTTCATTATAAAAACTTTTGCCAAATAATACATCGTCAATCGGTTACAAAATACATTGTTGCATTATATCACAAAAGCATTAAATAAATGGATTCCATCCCAAAAGGGCTGAGTAGCCGCCCATGCCATCCTCAGCAATCATTACCTGCCAACTGAAAACACATAAAAATTCAGCATTGCTGAGTGAGCTCTAGTTTTATAATAAAACATACTTTACTTTCATGCGATCATACATCGTACGTACACATATATAATATAATTATTATCTTCTATTACATTTGTTAACTTTCGTTCATTGTATACGTTCATTTTCCCGAGTCTGTTGCGACAATAGGGTCGCTCACTCATTGGCAATCTCAAGGATTGCATGCTATCCGAGACTCTTGCAAGGACAGGGTTGCTCACCTCATTGGCAATCTTAACGATTGCTTGCTATCCGAGTCTCTTGCAACAATAGGGTTGGTCACCTCATAGATGTGCTTGCAAGCCTTTCCTTCATTCATTTATCATTCAATAATGCATGCATTCTTACTTCATGTTCCTCTTTCATTATCTTTCACTTTACGTTACATAATACTTCATTCATTCATTCATTAACATGACACGTAAAGCCACAGGAAAGATAAACATACGTCATAACAAGGAACATAACATACACAGTTATCACAACATACAGGGCAACATCATACATACATAACTTGCATTATGCATAAACATGGAACACCATCATCATCATGCCCAACATGCTCTCTAAGGCCTCAACAGTCATCTTACATGCTCTTACGGGAACCTTTACGTCAAAACTTACATATGCACTTTCCCCGAAAGTCAGAAGTTAAACTACACTTTCCTTCGAGTGCAACAGCCCTATTCGGGCATATGGACACCCTTCAGTCGCATGGCCTCCATGCGACTGAACGTCATGCGAATGAACCAATATGGATGGACACTCATGCGAATGAACACCTAATCGTGCAAATGGACTAATGCGGATGAGCACTTATGCGACTGGACCCTCAGTCACATGACCTCCATGCGACTGGCCCCGATCGTGCGAATGGACCCTCAATCATGCGAATGAACCCCAATCGCCCCCATTCGGCCGTATGGCCTCCAATCGCACTCCAGTCGGTCGCCTAGCCCTTGCTGATGCAGAATGCAGTTCCAGCCGAACGCAAACTGCCCTTTTCGACCTCCAAACTCATCTAAACCCATTCCAAGCCTAAATAAACCATCCTAGACCTTAGGAATGCATACCACAACATCATTCAAGCACACACAAGCCCGGAAACAACCTCTAAACGCATCACACATAACACACCCAAATGAGTCGAACATACATACATACAAAAATGGGTTTTCTATGCTTTCCAGCCCCAAAATCATTTGAAAACAAGTAAAAGTGGGATCCTAGAACTCACACAAACGACACCGAGAAGTAGAGCTTCGGTTTGACTTGCTACACAACGATTTTTCCCGCTTGAATCTACCTGAACCAACCTTTTCTCCCTTTTCCTCTTCTTTCTCTTTCCCTTCTTTGATGGTTGAAAATGTGGGTGTGGGGAGAGGGTAAGGGCTACCCTCTCCCTTATATACCCCCACTCACCTGCCTTTCTTTCGTTGGCGAGTTTGGTCCCTCGACTTAGGACTTTATTTCTTTTCTTCTTTCGTTGGCTTCATAAAAGATAAATAACGGGTGTTACATGTCCACCCCCCTTAAATGGGTTCATCCCCGAAACCTGTTATTCCTCGAACAAACGTGGATAATGCTGTCTCATTTCTTCCTCAGTCTCCCATGTTGACTTTGATCCTTTCCTGTGCTTCCACTGTACACACACCAGGGGAACCACTTTATTTCTCAGCCTCTTCTCTTTTCTATCGATGATTGCCACTGGTTGCTCCACATAATTGAGCCTTTCGTCTACTTCGATCTCCTCCAGTGGAACAATCATGTATTCATCCGCCAAGCACTTCTTTAGATGAGATACGTGGAATGTCAGGTGGATTCCACTTTAGCTCATCTGGTAACTCCAATCTATAGGCTACCTCTCCTACTCGAGCAATGATTCGGAAAGGGCCTATATACTTTGGGCTTAACTTGCCCCACTTTCTGAATCGAATAATACCCTTCCAAGGTGATACCTTCAACATAACCCGGCCACCCTCCTAGAACTCAATCGGTCTGCGTCGTTTATCGGCATACGACTTCTGTCTATCTTTGGCTGCCTTCATGAAGGCCTTGATCTTCTCAAGCTTCTCAGTTGTAGCCTTGATTACCTTGACGCTCCCTAATTCCTTTTAACCAATATCACCCCAACAAACGGGTGTTCTGCATCTCCTACCGTGTAGCATCTCATATGGTGGCATACCAATGCTGGCATGAAAGCTGTTGTTGTATGAGAATTCTGCTAACGGTAAGTGGTCATCCTAACTTCCCCCAAAATCAATCACACATGCCCAAAGCATGTCTTCCAATGTCTGAATGGTCCTTTCTAACTGACCATCAGTTTGGGGACGACATGCCGTGCTAATATGTAACCTCGTCCCCATGGCGTCATGGAATTTCTTCCAGAATTTAGATGTAAACCGGGTGTCACGATCAGACACAATAGACACCGGCACACCATGACGAGTTACAATTTCCTTGATGAACAGATCAGCGAACCTCTCAGATGAATTTGTCTCATGTATTGGTAGGAAGTGAGCACTCTTCGTCAAGCGGTCCACAATCACCCATATAGCATCATACCCTTTCGGAGTACGCGACAACTTCGTAATGAAATCCATGGTGATGTGCTCCCACTTCCATTCTGGTATATCCAAAGGTTGGATCTTCCCATATGGCTTTTGATGCTCGGCCTTCACCTGTAGACAAGTAAGGCATTTACTCACATACTCCACTACGTCATGTTTCATACCAGGCCACCAGTAATCTTTCTTCATGTCTAGATACATCTTTATGGCACCTGGATGAATGGAGTATCGAGTCTTGTGAGCTTCATCTAAAATCTTCACTCGTAGATCCCCAAAACGAGGAGTCCACACCTGTTTAAATCGGGTTTTAATACCAAGTGGTTTTCACCCAACTCCCCAACCAGACCTCTCATTCTCTTAGAGTTAAGATGATCTTCTTTCAGTGCCTCATCTTGAAACTCTTTGACTTGCTTCATCACATCAGAGGTCATGATCAGCCGATATGTTTTCACCCGAATCGGTTCGGGCCTCTTCTTTCGGCTAAGGGCATCAGCTACCACGTTAGCTTTGCCTGGATGGTAATGGATCTCATAATCAAAATCCTTGATAAGTTCTAACCATCTCCTCTACCTCATGTTCAGATCTTTTTGCTCGAAGAAGTACTTCAAGATTTTGTGGTTGGTGAATATGGTGCACTTCGTCCCGTACAGATAGTGCCTCCAAATCTTTAGTGCGAAGACCACGGCTGCTAGCTCCAAGTCATGAGTAAGATAATTGACCTGATGAACCTTCAACTGTCAGGATGCATAGGCTACAACCTTCCCTCTTTGCATTAACACGCACCCCACCCCGAATAGGAAGCATCAGAATAAACCACCAGATATTCTCTTCCATCGGGTAATGACAGAACAGGAGCCTGAGTCAATCTCGCCTTCAATTCTTCGACTGCCTTCTCTTGAGCATGACCCCATACAAACTTCACATCTTTTCGGGTCAACTTAGTCAGTGGAGAAGCAATCTTAGAGAAGTGATAAAACTTCTATAGTAGCCCACCAAACCCAAGAAGCTACGAATCTCAGATGGCGTCTTTGGTGACTTCCATTGCGTAATCGCCTCCACTTTTTCTGGGTCCACCATGATCCCGTTAGGATTCACCACATGACCCAAGAATTGAACCTCACGCAACCAGAATGCACACTTGGAGAACTTAGCTTACATTTTCTCTTTCCTCAACGTCTCCAAAACCGCCTGAATGTGACCGACATGTTTTATCTCGCTCTTTGAATAAATCAGGATATCATCGATAAACACAATCACTGATTTATCCAACATCGGCCGACACACTCGATTCATCAGATCCATAAAAGCAGCTGGCGCATTGGACAAACCAAAAGACATTACAAGAAACTCGTAATGACCATAACGCGTGTGGAAAGCTGTTTTAGGGATATCCTGCTCCTTCACCTTCAACTGATGGTAACCAGATCGAAGATATATTCTTGAGAACCAACTGGCACCTTGAAGTTGATCAAACAAATCGTCTATCCTCGGTAAGGGGTAGCGGTTCTTCACTGTCAACTTATTCAACTCATGGTAGTCAATACACATCCTCATACTACCGTCCTTCTTCTTTACAAACAGGACCGGAGCACCCCAAGGAGAGAGACTCGGCCTAATGAACCCCTTATCAAGCAGCTCTTGCAACCGCTCCATCAATTCTTTCATCTTTGTCGGAGCCAACCGATACGGTGCCTTGGAAATAGGCTGGGCACCCGGTATCAGATCAATTTGAAACTCAATCTTTTTATCAAGTGGCACTCCTAGTAAGTCTTCTGGGAACACGTATGAAAAATCAAACACAACCAGTACATTGGATAGTTGTGGTGTTGGCGTATCCACATCCTTTACATAGGCCAAGTAGGCACTACATCCATGCCTCATACACTTTCCCGCTACCGCCATCGAAATTACTTTCAGAATTGTTGTGACCTGCTCACCATAAACCGTCACCGAACTCTCATCCTAGCACCAGAATCAAATAACACAGAAGCTAAAGTTTGGTTCACCAAGAATGTACCGGACACGACATCAGGGTCCATCCTAGCTTCCTCCTATGTCATAGTGAATGCCCTGGCCCTCGCCCTCGGTCCTTCACCTCCTGTCCTTTTCGCCCTGGAACTCTCAGCCCTCGGCTTCTTACAATCCCTGCTCATGTGACCCTCTTCACCATAATTATAGCACCAGACCATATGGCAGTCCTTTGTCATGTGCCCCGCCTTCCACATTTGAAGCATAATTTTCACCTAAACCTGCACTCCCCACTATGCTCCCTTCCACACTTGCCACACCTTTTCGACCCCACACTTGATGTGACCACACGGCGATCATCCACCCGTGCCTTCTTATTACCCGTCGAGGCATCACCCCGACCAAACCTCTTCCCCTACCAATTCGATCACCACCACTCTTCTTGCCACCTTTAGTCACCACCACCATCCTCTATCATACAGTCTCCCTGCCAAATCTACCGACGACCTAAATGTGCTCGGCCGGGCAGCGATCATGTGCCTGCGAATATCCGCTAGCAAACCCGGAATATATCTTTTAATCTTCCGTGACAAAGGTGTCACCTAATATGGCACCAGACGTGCCATCTCGTTGAACTTTGTGGTGTACTGCTGGTGTGTCATGGTTCCCGCCTCCAGTGCAAGAACTCCCTTTCGACCTTGTCCATTTCCCGATAAGGACAAAACTCTCAATCACCAACCTTTTCAACTCAGACCATCTCATCCTCCCAATGGCCCTGCTACCCTCAGCTTGGACAATGTTGTCCCACCATCATAGAGCCGAATCCAGAAAAGAGTGGGTAGCGAACTTCACCTTTTGATCTTCATGGCACTCACTGATATCAAGAACAACCTCCATTTCCCTCACCACTGGTGAGCAGCAGCAATGCCGCTTCCATCAAAAGTTGGGGGCTTGCATCTCATAAACGCCCCGTAGTTACAGCCTCGTGTCGCCTCCTGCACAGGCTCTTCTTCTTCCTCCTCTTCTTCATCATCTGAGAGAACCGTTTTAGGCTCCGGTTGCTCTCGTCTTCCAAGGACGTGTTCCTCTCCTTTCTTTCTCCTTCCCGTACTGCCTTAATCACTTCAGTCACCACAGATGGTAAGATTTTCTGCATGACCTGATGAACTTCTTCCACGACAGCCTCCTTTACCGAGGCTCTCAGATTGGCACTCTCGTCGCCACCCTCCAGATGAGGGGTGTCTGGTTCTTCATGAACCACCTTTTCAACTCTCGGTCTCCCTCTCTTGGGTCGCGATTCAACACCGTGACCTCCACCCCGTGAAGCTTTGAAGATCTACCACCGGCCATCACACTCACACTAAAAGATTCAAACACCAACACGGTCATTCAAGGTAACAACTCAGTTTATGTCAAGTATGGTAAGTCCCTAATTATAGTGGCCAGTTGTGATTAGCCACTTACTTTACTCTTCATACCCCAAGCATTACCTGTCTTGACTACATCGGTATTTAAATCCACATACAACACATAACACATACCATGCGCACATAAAACCGGTTAACCTTACGAAAATACCTGATGGCACACAACTACTCAGATTGGCATCCCAAAACCCTTTCCATCCAATTCTCAGTTTAAGTTAAGGTTTATTTTGAAAATTTACCCATTTCACTTAAACTTTGGCTCTAATACCAACTTGTAAGGCCCCGTTCCCGAGACGCTTACAGTTGGTCGATCATCGATCATAAAACATATATTTTCATTTATCTTACTAAAATATTGTAGCGGAAACATTCAAAAATGACATCACATTTCATTATAAAAACTTTTGCCAAATAATACATCATCAATCGGTTAAAAAATACATTGTTGCATTATATCACAAAAGCATTAAATAAATAGATGCCGTCCCAAAAGAGCTGAGTAGCGCCCGTGCCATGCTCAGCATCATTACCTGCCAACTGGAAACACATAAAAAGTTAGCGTTGCTAAGTGAGCTCTAGTTTTATAATAAAACATACTTTACTTTCGTATGATCATACATCGTACGTACACATAGATAATATAATTATTATCTTCTATTACATTTGTTAACTTTCTTCATTGTACACATTCGTTCTCCCGAGTATGTTACAACAACAGGGTTGCTCACCTCATTGGCAATCTCAACGATTGCATGTCATCCGAGTCTCTTGCAACAACGGGGTTGCTCACCTCATTGGCAATCTCAACGATTGCATGCTATTTGAGTCTCTTGCAGCGACAGGGTTGCTTACCTCATTGATGTGCTTGCAAGCCTTTCCTTCGTTCATTTATCATTCAATAATGCATGTATTCTTACTTCATGTTCCTCTTTCATTATCTTTCACTTTACATTACATAATACTTCATTCATTCATTCATTAACATGACACGTAAAGCCACAGGAAAGATAAACATATGTCATAACAAGAAACATAACATACACAGTCATCACAACATACATGGCAACATCATACATACATAACATGCATTATGCATAAACATGCAACACCATCATCATCATGCCCAACATGCTCTCTAAGGCCTCAACAGTCATCTTACATGCTCTTACGGGAACCTTTATGTCAAAACTTACATCTTCACTTTCCCCCGAAAGTCAGAAGTTAAACTACACTTTCCTTCGAGTGCAACAGCCCTATTCGGGCATATGGACACCCTTCAGTAGCATGGCCTCCATGCGACTGAACATCATGCGAATGAACCAATGCAGATGGACACTCATGCGAATGAACACCCAATCGTGCGAATGGACTAATGCGGATGAGCACTTATGCGATTGGACCCTCAGTCGCATGACCTCCATGCGACTGGCCCCAATCGTGCGAATGGACCCTCAATCGTGCGAATGAACCCCAATCGACCCCATTCGGCCGTATGGCCTCCAATCGCACTCCAGTCGGTCTACTAGCCCTAGCTGATACAGAATGCAGTTCCAGCCGAACGCAAACTGCCCTTTTCGACCTCCAAACTCATCTAAACCCATTCTAAGCCTAAATCAACCATCCTAGATCTTAGGAATGCATACCACAACATAATTCAAGCACACACACGCCCGAAAACAACCTCTAAACGCATCAAACGCAACACACCCAAATGGGTCGAACATACATACATAGAAAAACGGGTTTTCTATGCTTTCCGGCCCCAAAATCATTTGAAAACAAGTAAAAGTGGGGTCCTAGAACTCACACAAATGACACCGAGAGGCAGAGCTTCGGTTTGACTTGCTACACAATGATTTTGCCCACTTGAATCTACCTGAACCAACCTTTTCTCCCTTTTTCTCTTCTTTCTCTTCCCCTTTTTGATGGCTAAAAATGTGGGTGTGGGGAGAGGGTAAGGGATGCCCTCTCCCTTTATATACCCCACTCGCCCATCTTTATTTCGTTGGCGAGTTTGGTCCCTCGACTTAGGACTTTATTTTTTTCTTCTTTCGTCGGCTTAAAAATAGATAAATAGCCGGGTGTTACAATATACACACACAAATCCACGTGTGGTGTTTTACCGCGAGGCGTGTGAAGAAACCATGATCACAGTCAATAGTTTCTTAGAACGACTCTATATGCCACTATTAAAAATAAAATCAACCAAATTATAAACTTGAAACAGTGCGGAAGCGTTTTGTAAAATAACCAAAAGAAATAGAAGTGTATACTATGGCAAAACATGCGGCAACCCAAAAGAGTAAACATTAACCATTAAATGATAAAAAATGTCTTGAAGATCGAGTCTTAGAATGCAAGTGAAACCGTGTAGTGCTCCTAATGGCAAGCAAGCTAATGACCTGAGAATAGCATACTAAAATGTCAACACAATGGTTGGTGAGCTCAAGAGTGATATTCAAACATAAGCAGTTTAGTAACATAGATATAAAAGTAGTGCATTGTAACAGATAGCTAGTCCATTAACAATAAATATTAACTCATAGTAATTTCGCAATTGAAGCTAACTGTGTTACGTTGTTGCCTCCTGTGACGACTTAACAGGTCGTGACAATGTTCAATAGGACAAATTGCACCCGGTTGACCTCGAGTTACACAGGTGGGGCTCGTCAGACCCAGTAGTACTACCCAAATTTCCCCGCTATTCAATATTAACAATTCGAAAGTGTGAGGACTTTTCCATGATATCAACACTATATTAATATTATACACAACCTGAATATATAAAGCGTTTGTGATTTACCAGTATGCTATTTTCCCCAAAAGAGATTAAATAAAGGTGGGGCATGAACTCACCTGATATGCGTGATAGACACTTAGAGTTTTACTTGACAGACAGAATGGACAGACAACCTTCAGAGGTTACCTAGATCATATAAGTACCTGAGTACGTGTAAATAAAGAACATGTGAAACCCTAAGTACACTACAACCAAGGACTCAAGATTTCAAAAAACAGACCCGTTCGACCTAGTTGACCCGTTGGTGACTTTATGTGTTGTAAACCATTCAAGCAATCAAACACATATATCATACATGGTTAACATTCAAATAGATCATATGTATGCTATATTATCCAGGTGTATCACTTAGATCATCATACAACCATGTATCATACAAGTCTTGTGAATCTAGAACATTAACATATCCACTAGTTATAACAAACTAATATGCCACACAAAGATCAAATCACGCACCACATGCCATGTGAAGCCACTCACGACTTCACATCCTAAACCCTGCCAATCCTACTAAGTAGGGGCCTCAGCTTCGCACGCGTGTATGATGATCATAATCATATTCATTAACCATGTTCATTGCATTCAACAAACATCACAACAATCATTTCCAGTCCTAAACATGATGTCCTAACTACTAACCAACATCAACATCATACATGATCATCAAAGTCCAAAAATCACCCATGATTATCCAAGCATCCATACAACTAATTAACATGTTCTATTATTAGAATTCATCCATGAACTTACTAACATGCTCCTAACATCCCAAACATGTTCAAACTATCATCCTTCAAACTTTGTGCAAATAAAGTTCCTTTTGGAGAAAGTACATTCCAACATCTATCAAACACTAAATGTATTCATGAATTCATCACAATTATACCATCTGAAGCTCATACAACATCTAGACATGATCAACAATGCCTAATCATCATAATCTAACAACATCATGAGCAAAAGTTTCCACTTTTGGCAAGATATGAACAACAACATTCATTCTAAGTTTCTAGCATTCAAATTAACAATCTAGCATCTAATTAACATCATGAACCATCAACAACATCAACCTATCATTAAATCATCATGTTATGAAAATAAAGTTACTATTATTAGTAACCGATGAACACCAACTTAAATTTCATCAATTTCTTGCAAAATCAATGTATTCTAACATTCATACAACCTACTAATCATCATACATTCATCAAACATCATCCATCATGCATAATCTCATCAATTTTTGAATTACGGTTTGCTTAAAACCAAAGTTCATGATCAATCCACTAAAAACATACAATTCATACATAATCAATGTTAAAAACATGTATTCAATCCAACTATCATATTAACATCATTAAACAACATCAATTTCGACCCCATGAACACCCATTCACGAATTTAAGTTCGGCCCTAACAATAATTCCATAAAAACTTGTAAAAGCTAACCTTTAAACGTGTGTTAACTTGCAATTGATGATTCCAACGTGTTGTATGCCTTGTAATCGAACAAAATCGAGGCTTGGAGGCTTGTTCTAGGTTGAAATCGCAAGGGAGGGGGGTTGAGAGTGATGGTTGCGGCCGATTTGGGGTGGGGGCTAGGGTTTTTGTGTTTTGTTTAATTTAATTTCCCATATCTACCCTTAAACCTATTATGTTTTGGTATTTTATAAAAACTAGACTTTAAACTCTTTGTAATATGTTTTTAACTTAATTATATAAAGATATAAACTAATGTAAATCATCATATATTTTATCTTTATAAAAACACAAGACATACGAATAAATAGGCACATTTCCGTGTTACGCGATTGATTTTCTAATTAACATTTACAACATGCAAACACATAAGCATAACAAAATAATCACATAATCAATTAGATTATCATTAATTTAACATTATTAATTATTATTAGGTCACCAACGTTAAACGACAACTAGTGTGTGTTACGACACGTGTATGCAAGACTTAACGGAACTAACAGAGTTTGATAACGGAAATTTACCGGATGTCACATTATCCCATGTTGAAAGAATTTTTGTCCCGAAAATTGCATTACATGGTGAGAGTGTTCCATCACTGGTCTACTACATTGGCACACAGAAATCGAAATCGAGTGAGTTTTGGATGAGTTGTCACGTCATCCCCATGTTGATTTAAATTTTGTCCTGAAATTTAATCAATACATTCGCCTGCTGGCATCGTCCTTTCGAATAGTTGGGGGTACTTAAGCTTCATTTGATCTTCTTGTTCCATGTGAATTCCGGTCCACGTCACGAATTCCAACGGATTTAACAATAGGTATCTTGCTTTGCTTAAGTGTTTTCACCTCACGGTCCATCACCTCGACTGGTTCTTCGATATAACGCAATTGTTCATCCACTTGAACTTCTTCTAGTGGTACGACCATTGTTCATCATTATGCACTTCTTCAGGTTTGACACGTGAAATACATCATGGATTCCACTTAGTGAATCAGGTAGGGCTAGTTGATAGGCCACTGGACCTATTCTTTCCACTATTTCAAATGGTCCAACGTACCTCGGATTTAGTTTCCCTCACTTACCAAACCGAACTACGCCTTTCCATGGTGAGACTGTCAATAAAACCTTGTCACCAACCTGAAACTCTAAAGGTTTCATCTCTTGTCAGCATAACTCTTTTGTCTGTCTCGCGCTACAGCCATACGGTTCCGTATCTGTACAGTCTTCTCGGTTGTCTCATGAATTAACTCAGGACCTGTTAGCTGACTATCACCAATTTCTGCCCAACAAACTGGTGATCGACATTTTCTCCCATACAGCGCCTCGAAAGGTGCTGCTTGTATGCTAGTATGATAACTGTTGTTATAAGAAAACTCCACCAATGGCAGATGAATTTCCCAGTTATTCCCGAGTCAATCACACAAGCACGTAGCATATCCTCCAACGATTGTATGGTACGCTCACTCTGGCATCCGTCTGTGGATGATAAGTAGTACTCATATCTAATCGTGTGCCCAAAGATTTCTGCAACGATTGCCAGAAATGTGACATGAAACGAGCGTCGCGTCGGAAATAATTGAGGTCGGTACACCGTGTCTTGAAACGATCTCTTTAAGGTACAGTCGAGTTAATTTCTCCATCTTACATTTCCTTAATTGCAAGGAAGTGAGCAGACTTTGTCAATCGATCCACAATAACCCATATCATGTCACAACCAGTATTAGTCCGGGGTAACTTAGTAATAAAATCCATGGAGATCTGTTCCCATTTCCACATTGGTATCTCAGGTTGTTGTAACAGTCCGGATGGTTTTTGATATTCCACTTTTACTTTCGAGCAGGTCAAACACTTGCTCACATACATAGCTACATCCGCTTTCATGTTAGGTCACCAGTAGTGCGCCTTTAGGTCATGATACATCTTGTCAGATCCAGGATGTATAGGATACTTAGATTTGTGTGCCTCGATCATAACTAAATCTCTCAGATGTCCATAAACAGGCACCAAAGTCTATCCATGAAATAACGAATTCCATCCTCTTTCACCACCAGCTGTTTATCCATTCCCCTTAACGACTCAGAACCAACATTTTTTGCTTTTAAAGCTTCTATCTGCGCCTCTTTAACTTGTTCGGGTAGTTGGGTATAGTAAGCTGTAAAGCTCGCGCCCGTCAGGGTTAGCTATTTCCTTCCTGCTTAGGGCATCGGCAACTACGTTCGCCTTTCCCGGATGGTACTTAATAGCGCAATCATAATCATTTAGTAGTTCCACCCAACGTCGTTGCCTCATATTTAACTCTTTTTGCTTGAAGATATGTTGAAGACTCTTGTGATCGGTGTAGATAGTGCACTTGGTACCGTACAAGTAATGTCCAGATCTTTAAGGCAAAAACCACCGCAGCCAATTCTAAGTCATGGGTGGTATAGTTCTTCTCATGAACCTTTAGTTGTTTCGAGGCATAGGCTATCACCTTATCTCGTTGCATCAAGACACAACCCAATCCTTGAATGGATGGATCGCAATACACCACAAAGTCATCCGTTCCCGCTGGCAGTGCTAATATCGGGGCAGTATAGAGTTTTGTTTTAACAATTGAAAAGTTGATTCGTGGTTCTCATTCCATTTGTATGTCGTTCCTTGGTGAGTCAAGGTCGTGAGAGGTTGTGCGATCTTAGAAAATCCTTCTATGAATCGTCGGTAATATCCTACTAATCCTAGAAATTGTCTTATCTCGCTTAGCGTTTTGGGTGTAGTCCAATTCTTTATCGCCTCAATCTTGGCAGGATCAACATGTATCCCTTTTCATTAACAATATGACCTAGGAATTGCACTTCTCTTATCAAAAGTCACACTTTGAGAATTTGGCATACAACTGCTCATTTTTCAATAGTTCTAAGATCATTCGTAAGTGCTCTTCATGCTCCTCCTTGGTCCTAGAATATATCAGTATATCATCGATGAACACAATGACAACTGAACGAGATAGGGTTTGCACACACGGTTCATGAGGTCCATGAACACAGCAGGTGCATTAGTCAACACAAAAGGCATGACCAAGAACTCATAATGACCATAACGAGTACGAAATGCAGTCTTGGGAATGTCTTCTTATCGAACTCTAAGTTGATGATAGCCAGATCTCAAGTCAATTTTCGAACAATAGCTCGATCCTTGAAGCTGATCAAACAAGTCGTCGATACGAGGTAAAGGGTATCGGTTCTTGACTGTTACTTTGTTTAACTCTCTATAATCGATGCACATCCGGAATGTGCCATCCTTCTTCTTAACAAAAAGAACAGGAGCTCCCCAAGGTGATGTGTAGGCCGAATAAAGCCCTTATCTAAAAGCTTCTGAAGTTGTGATGACAACTCTTGTAGCTCGTTGGGTGCTAATCGATAAGGTGCCCTAGCAATCGGAGCTGCGCGGGAGAGTCAACTCAATCTGGAATTCCACTTGGTGGTGAGGTGGTAATCCAGGAAGATCCTCTGGAAACACCTCTGGAAAGTCGCGCACTATGGGAATATCCTCCATTCTCCTTTCTTCTGTTTGCTTATCAGTTACGAGTGTTAGAATAGCCACACGACCCTTTCGTAACAACTTTTGAGCTTTCATGTATGAGATGATGCCTATCACAGCACCACTCCTATCACCTCTGACGGTAAGGATTTTGTCATCAACAGGGATTCGTATGATCTTCTCATGACATATGACTTCCGCTTGCTTGCTAGAGAGCCAATCCATGCCTATCACAACATCAAAACTCCCCAGCGTAATAGGCATAAGATCTATAGCGAAAGTATGACCCGCAAGTTCTATCTTACAGTCTTTAAGGATATGCGTTACATGGATCTGTTTACCATCAGCTAATTCCACGGTGTATATAGATTCTAAAGCAGAGGGTATATCACTTAAAAGACTACAGAACTTTAAGGACACGAAACTCCTATCGGCTCCAGTATCAAATTGTACTGTAGCAAACAACCATTAATAGAGAACCTACCGGTAACAGTTGTGGGATCATTTAGAGCCTTACCTGAGCCAATGACGAAGGCTCTCCCCTTGGCTCCATCTTTATTGCCACCATTACCAGTACCATTTCCACCATTGTTGTTATTACCGTTGTTGTTGTTGTTGTTGTTGTTGTCATTACCATTTCTCCTTAGTTGTGGGCAGTTCTCCTGTAATGCCCTTCTTCCCACATTCAAAACAACCTTTGGGAGTTTCCTAGGTTGTTGTGGCCTCCTTACCAGTTCACCACGACAATCCTTAGAAGTGTGCCCAATTTTTCCACAGCGTTGACACTTGAAGTTATCGCACCTTCCCACATGATGGTAATTACACCGAGTGCACTTGGATGTCTACCACCATAACCACTGGGTCCTTGATTATTTGTAGGCATTTGGTTGAAGTTACGGTTATTGTCGAACCTCCGTTGCTGCTGAACCGGATGTTGTTGCTGTTGAGATTGAGGTTGACCGCTAGAAGATGATGCTGATGATTTGGTGTTGTGGCACTATCTCACTTTATTTTGTTGTCGGGCACGCTCGCCGTAGCGCCCGTTTGGATAGACGTCCTTGCTCCACGGCTTGGTCAGTTAGCTTATGAGCTAGCTGGATGGCTTGCTGAATAGTGGTTGGATTGGAAGCAGTTACCATACTTTGGGTTCGGGTACTAATCCCCGTATGTAATGCTCCACCCTTTTATGCACCTCATTCACCATTCCCAGGCACAAAGTTGCTAGTTCATGGGTTCTAGTGGTGTAGGCCTCGATTTCAAGCCCTGCATCTTCAATTGCCAGAACTCCATCTCCACCGGTTCCTCCTCCTCGGGTCCCTCCTCGGGATCCTCATCCTCAGGGTCTGCTGTAGGAGTAGGGGCTATAGCAATCTGAAGCGCTACAAATTGGGCTTCTAAGATAGTAATTCTATTATCGGCTATTGGCCGCTATTCACGGCAGTCACGCGCCATCAGAGTGCTATGAGACCATCTCCATGTGGTGACACGTTTAGGGTCTTCCCGTGTGCTCCTCGAGTTCATCCATTTGAGTCTCAGTTTATACATCAATCATACTGCAGTGTACAGACATCACCATGAGTCGCTGACTCGATGCTGCTCAGTGTCCAATGCAGCCACCAGTGCAGCAATCAATTGCTCGTTGGACTGCACCGTCTGTGGAAGTGAAGGCATTGGTTGGTCGGCATTGTTCCTAGTCCTGGGCCTCGGGACAGGTAGGCGCTCCCTAAACATAATATGATCAACGAATCTAGGATAGAAACTCCAGTCTCGTGGAGGGTCACGCTTCATGAATGCAAAAGGTTGATCCCAGTCAATCTCCTCTTGAGGATAAGCTAGTTGGGGCCAATCAAATCCATTGTCAGGTACAGGTGCGGGAGGTGGGGATTCAGATCGTGAAGGTGATCAGGTCGCTTACCCGGAGCTCTCGATGACGATGCCATGCTGCAGAGAGTGTGACGTGTATGCCATGAGTATACAATAGATGAGAATAAGGTACATGTAACTAATTAACTGTGTGCGGTTATAGTCTAGGTGTATGCAACCTAGTTACCTATAACAATGGCTTGATACCATTCTGTAACACACGACCCTCGCATCAACAATATTGTCCGCTTTGCCCACGAGGAGCTCACGGATTTGCTTTTGGTTGCTCGGGTGAAAACTTCCCCGGGAGGTCACCCATCCTTGGATTGCTCCCCCTGAGCACACTTAACTGTGGAATTCTCCTTCATCCACACCAATACGCCAAAACGCATTGTTGATGTTAAAGGCCAGACATTTCATATGAACCAAGAATCTTTCCTGTCCACAACGATGTGGGATATGTGTAGGGTGTCACAAGCACCCCCTGTTTGGACTCATCGTCCTCAATGAGCCCGAGAAGTCACATCTTGGTGAGGTATGTCCACACCCCGAACGACACAGGAGTGGCTCTGATACCAATCTGTCACACCATCAAAATCCACGTGGGGAGTTTTACCGCGAGGCGTGTCAACAAACCAGGATCACAGTCAATAGTACTTAGAACGACTCTATATGCCACTATTAAAAATAAAATCAACCAAAGTATAAACTTGAAACAGTGTGGAAGCATTTTGTAAAACAACCCAAAGAAATAAAAGGTATACTATGGCAAAACATGCGCCAACCCAAAAGAGTAAACATTAACCATTAAATGATAAAAATGTCTTGAAGACCGAGTCTTAGAATGCAAGTGAACCATGTAGTGCTCCTAATGGCAAGCAAGCTATGACTGAGAATAGCATACTAAAATGTCAACACAATGGTTGGTGAGCTCAAGAGTAATATTCAAACATAAGCAGTTTAATAACATAGATATAAAAGTAGTGCATTGTAACAGATAGCTAGTCCATTAACAATAAATATTAACTCATAGTGATTTCGCAATTGAAGCTGACTGTGTTACGTTGTTGCCTCCTGTGACGACTTAACAGGGCGTGAAAATGTTCAATAGGACAAATTGCACTCGGTTGACCTCGAGTCACACAGGTGGGGCTCGTCAGACCCAGTAGTACTACCCAAATTTCCCAATTATTCAATATTAATAATTCAAAAGTGTGAGGACTTTTCCATGATATCAACACTATATTAATATTATACACAACTTGAATATATAAAGCGTTTGTGATTTACCAGTATGCTATCTCCCCCAAAAGAGATTAAATAAAGAGTGGGGCATGAACTCACCTGATATGCGTGATAGACACTTAGAGTTTTACTTGACAGACAGAATGGACATACAACCTTCAGAGGTTACATAGATCATATAAGTACGTGAGTACGTGTAAATAAAGAACATGTGAAACCCTAAGTACACTACAACCAAGGACTCAAGATTTCAGAAAAACAGACCCGTTTGACCCAGTTGACCCGTTTGACCCGTTGGTGACTTTATGTGTTGTAAACCATTCAAGCAATCATACACATATATCATACATGGTTAACATTCAAATAGATCATATGTATGCTATATTATCTAGGTGTATCACTTAGATCATCATACAACCATGTATCATACAAGTCATGCGAATCTAGAACATTAACATATCCACTAGTTATAACACAACTAATATGCCACACAAAGATCAAATCACGCACCACATGCCATGTGAAGCCACTCACGACTTCACATCCTAAACCCTGCCAATCTACTAAAAGGGGGCCTCAGATTCGCATGCGTGTATGATGATCATAATCATATCATTAACTATGTTCATTGCATTCAACAACATCACAACAATCAATTTCCAGTCCTAAACATGAGTCTAACTACTAACCAACATCAACATCATACATGATCATCAAAGTCCAAACATCACCCATGATTATCCAAGCATCCCATACAACTAATTTACATGTTCTATCATATTAGATTCATCCATGAACTTACTAACATGCTCCTAACATCCCAAACATGTTCAAACTATCATCCCTCAAACTTTGTGAAAATAAAGTTTCCCTTTTGAGAAAGTACATTCCAACATCTATCAAACACTAAATGTATTCATGAATTCATCACATTATACCATCTCAAGCTCATAACAAAATCTAGACATGATCAACAATGCCTAATCATCATAATCTAACAATCATCAAGAGCAAAAATTTCCACTTTTGGTAAGATATGAACAACAACATTCATTCTAAGGTTTCTAGCATTCAAATCAACAATCTAGCATCTAATTAACATCATGAACCCATCAACAACATCAACCTATCATTAAATCATCATGTTATGAAAATAAAGTTACTATTATTAGTAACCGATGAACACCAACTAAAATTTCATCAATTCTTGCAAAATCAATGTATTCTAACATTCATACAACTACTAATCATCATACATTCATCAAACATCATCCATCATGCATAATCTCATCAATTTTGATTACGTTTGCTTAAAACCAAAGTTCATGATCAATCCACTAAAAACATACAATTCATACATAATCAACGTTAAACAACATGTATTCAATCCAACTATCATATTAACATCATCAAACAACATCAATTTCGACCATGAACACCCATTCACGAATTTAAGTTCGGCCCTAACAATAATTCCATAAAAACATGTAAAATCTAACCTTTAAACGTGTGTTAACTGGCAATTGATGATTCCAAGTGTTGTATGCCTTGTAATCGAACAAAATCGAGGTGGAGGCTTGTTCTAGGTTGAAATCGCAAGGGAGGGGGTTGAGAGTGAGGGTTGCGGCCAATTTGGGGTGGGGACTAGGGTTTTGTGTTTTGTTTAATTTAATTTTCATATTTACCCTTAAACCTTATGTTTTGGTATTTTATAAAAAACTAGACTTTAAAACTCTTTGTAATATGTTTTTAACTTAATAATATAAAGATAAAAACTAATGAAAAATCATTATATTTTATCTTTATAAAACACAAGACGTACGAATAAAGGGCACATTTCCGCGTTACGCGATTGATTTTCTAATTAACATTTACAACATGCAAACACATAAGCATAACACAATAATCGCATAATCATTTAGATTATCATTAATTTAACATTATTATTATTATTAGGTCACCAACGTTAAACGAAAACTAGTGGTGTTTACGACACGTGTATGCAACACTTAACGGAACTAACAGAGTTTGATAACGGAAATTTACCGGATGTCACACTTCAGTCGCATGGCCTCCATGCGACTGAACATCATGCGAATGAACCAATGCAGATGGACACTCATGCGAATGAACACCCAATCGTGCGAATGGACTAATGCGGATGAGCACTTATGCGACTGGACCCTCAGTCGCATGACCTCCATGCGACTGGCCCTAATCGTGCGAATGGACCCTCAATCGTGCGAATGGACCCTCAATCGTGCGAATGAACCCCAATCGCCCCCATTCGGCCGTATGGCCTCCAATCGCACTCCAGTCGGTCTGCTAGCCCTAGCTAATACAGAATGCAGTTCCACCCGAACGCAAACTACCCTTTTCGACCTCCAAACTCTTCTAAACTCATTTTAAGCCTAAATCAACCATCCTAGATCTTAGGAATGCATACCACAAAATAATTCAGCACACACAAGCCGGAAACAACCTCTAAACGCATCAAACGCAACACACCCAAATGGGTCGAACATACATACATAGAAAAACGGGTTTTCTATGCTTTCCAGCCCCAAAATGTTTAAAAACAAGTAAAAGCGGGGTCCTAGAACTCATACAAACGACACCAAGAGGTAGAGCTTTGGTTTGACTTGCTACACAATGATTTTGCCTGCTTGAATCTACCTGAACCAACCTTTCTCCCTTTTTCTCTACTTTCGCTTTCCCCTTTTTGACGGCTGAAACTGTGGGTGTGGGGAGAGGGTAAGGGCTGCCCTCTCCTTTTATATACCCCCACTCGCCCGTCTTTCTTTCATTGGCGAGTTTGGTCCCTCGACTTAGGACTTCATATTTTATTCTTTCGTCGGCTTCAAAATAGATAAATAAACCGGGTGTTACAATACACACACACACACACACACACACACACACATATATATATATATATATATACACACACACACAGATATATATATATATATATATATATATATATATATATATATATATATATATATACACGTGTGTGTATATATATATATATATATATATCTGTATATATACATATACACGTGTGCATATATACATACATACATATATGTGTGTATAATATATTATACATATATATGTATATATATGCACACGAGTATATGTATATATATATAAATATATATACGTGGTTATATATATATATATATAGACAAACACATATGTATGTATATATATATATATACGTATATATATACATATATATACACGTATATATGTATATTTACACGTGTATACGTATATATACATGTATAGACGTATATACGTATCTAGATACGTATATACGTACATAATTGCTATATAAATATGTATATATACGTATATATACGTATATAGACTATATATACACACGTATATATACGTGTATATATATGTAGTATATACGTGTATGTACGCATATATATAGATAATACATATTTATATATATACGTGTATATATTATATTTAATACGTATATATATACGTATTACGTATATATATATATATATATATACGTATACATATATATATGTTATACATACATATGTATATATAGTATACGTCTATAGTATATATATATATATAGACGTAAATATATATAACACTATACATATATATATGTCTATATATATATACTACATACATACATACATACATACATACATACATACATACATACATACATACATACATACATACATACATACATACATACATACATACATACATACATACATACATACATACATACAGACATACATCCATACATACCTACATACCTACATACATACATACATACATACATACATACATACATCCATAGATAGATAGATGTATATATCTACATACATATATATATATATATATATATATATATATATATATATATATATATACATATATATATATATATACGTATATATATATACACTTACATATACGTATATACACGTCTATACGTATATAGACGTGTATATACGTGTATATATATATATATACACGTATATATATATGTATATATATATGTATGTAGATATATATATCTCTATATATATATGTATGTATATATATATATATATAGACGTATATATACATATCTTTTATATATATACACGTATATATATGTATATATATACGTATATATAGGTATATATATACGTATATATATAGATATACGTATATATATACGTATGTTTATATATTATTATATATATATTATATAATATATAATAATATATACACGTATGTATATATATATAGACGTATGTATATATACATACGTATATATATACACATACATACGTATACACATACGTGTATATCTATATATATATACGTATATATATATATATCGTATATATATATATATACGTATATATATATATACGTAATATATATATACGATATATATTTATATACGTATAGTATACGTATATACGTATATATATACGTATATATATATACGTATATACTTATATATATACGTACATATACCTACGTATATATGTATATACAGATACGTATATATATATGTATATATATATATATATATTATATACACGTATATATATACGTGTATATATATATATATATATATATACATATTCATATATATACGTATATATACATATATATATTAGATATCTATATATATATATACTTATATATATACAGTATATATATACGTGTATATATAACGTATATATATAATAATATATATATACGTATATGTATATATATACACGTATATATATACATATCTATACGTATATATATATCGTGTATATATATATCTATACGTATATACATATGCGTATATATATACACGTATATATATTATACGTATATATATACCGTATATATATATACGTATATATACACGTATATATATTACGTATATGTATATATATATATATACGTATATATATACACGTGTATATATATACAATATATACCTATATATATACGTATATATATATACGTATATATATTCGTATATATATATACGTATATATATATATATATATATTGGAATGTATATATATTAGTATATATATATATTCGTATATATAAACGATATATATACGTATTATATATATACGAATAATAGGTATATATATGTATATATATACACGTATATATAATATACGTAGATAATACGTATATATATATATGCGTATATATATATACGGTTATATTACGTATATATATATATGCAGGATCGTTGAAGGGTGTAGAGTGACAACCCAAAGAGGTGATTAAATAATCTTAATCAAACAGTAAACTAGGTTAACCAGGTAATGTCACACCCCCGCTAAGAGCGAAACACGGGGTTGCGACGAGACGGGAATCGTCATAACACATGGTAAGCGATAGAGATGCAATAGTAATATGATGACATGCGTGTCATGACGACACCGACAACAAGGGGACTTGTGTCGTGTTGTCAGTATTCACGACAACATAGCTATAAGCATAAACATGATACATAAATCACAAAAACATAGATGATAACATTGTATGCAATTCCCACAACCAGGGAACAAGTTACTAGTATAATGTTGTTGAAACAGTTACAACAATTGTTTTCAAAAAGATAAGTTTAGCCCAAAAATGCATCCTAGGGTCTCCACTAAGCAGCACACCTAGGATCTCAGCTAGCATTATCACCTGAAAAGATTCTCAAAATGGTCAACAAAATTGTTGGTGAGCTCGCAGGTTTAAGTAATAAAAGTGTAAGTGATGCTGTAAAAAGTAAATGATATGGAATACCGTGAATACAGTTATATACACAAGTAAAATCACATGACATGAGCTTTGCAACCAAACCTAGCGACGTACACAAAGAAATTGTCGGCATATATTCACCCAAGGCCCGTACCTGGCTATTGTTGGTACTAACTAGTATACCAACACAAGGGTGGGGGTGTCAACCCAGTAGTACTACCAATACCTAACCGTCGGTTCCCACACTGGAATTAAATAGTTGCAAAGATAGAACCACACAGCAGACCCAAGCATGTATCAGATAAGTACTTGCAACACAGTATCACGTTGATTCCTTGTATGAAAATTGTATGTATGTTGTACAGCATAGAAAACGGGCGAGCATACTTTTCCCCATGTTTGTAAATGTTTGTAAAATAGTATAAGCATAAAAAGGGGCCACGAAACTCACATGTTAAGTGGTAAGTATGAAAGGTCGAGATTTCCAACAGTTGAATGCAATGATCGGTCAAACCCTATTGACAGTTATTGTCAAGCATTAATGACATATAAAGCGTATAGTAATGTTTGGTCGGTTCGGGTTGTATCGGTTCGGTCGTGGGTAGCACACACACACAAGCGGACACACGTATCAGATCTTATGTAGATCCAAGTACTACGAGTAGTCGTCATTGCTTATGACATCCTTGTAAAGATCTCATTGTTATGAAAGATGACACTTGTTAAGTATTTGTAGTTTCAAATAGGTTGTCGGTAATTGTAAAATGTTAGGTTTATTTCAATTGAAATAGTATGTGCATGTTGATTGCGTTGACTTTAATCTTTGGGGTCAAGCAATGACACTTTTACTGATGTTGCCTTATCATCATCAGACGTTCAAGGGAAATTCACACTCATCATCAGACACACAACAGGACAGACGCTCGACCCACGTTCCATTCGTACGAATCAACCTTCAATCGTGCGAATTAGCTACTTTCGTGCGATTGAACCTTCATTCGTGCGATTGGACTCAGTCGCACCACACAACACACACATTCGCACGACCCAACCTCCATGCGCACGAATCAACCCTCAATCGTGCGAATTAGCTACTTTCGTGCGATTGAACCTTCATTCGTGTGATTGGACTCCAGTCGTGCGGAACACGCACAATCGCATACACTCAGTCGGTCACTGACTCAATCGCACACATCCTACAGTCGCACGACTCAGTCGCACGAATCTAGCGCACGACATGCCTAGTCGCACAACTCAGTCGCACGATTGACTCAATCGCATACACCAGTCGCACGAGATCAGTCGCACACTCAGTCGCACGATTGACTCAATCGCATACAAACACCCAGTCGCACGACTCAGTCGCACGACATGCCTAGTCGCACGACTCAGTCGCACGATTGACTTAGACGCATGATTCAGTCGCACGACTCACTCAGTCGCACGGCTCAATCGCATGACAGACCCAGTCGCCTGAACTGCAGTGTCGCGACTGTGGTCGGGCTGAGCAGCCCCTGAGCTGCTCTAACGCGAGTTTTATACCACGAGGACTTCCAGAAACACTCAACAAACATACACAAACATGAAACACAAGCAGAAAGACCACACACGCACCCACACGACCTCATGTGCTGATGAACCCGAGCACCGAAACCCTAGAAAACACAGCAGTAAAAAGACAAGAAAAGAGACAACCAAAGTCGTCTACCTGCTAGAAATGAGTAGATGAAGCTGTAGATGAAGACTAGACGACGAAAACGAGACCACACGGGTAGATTTTGGTGCTAGAATGAAGAAAATGTGTGTGTAGGAGTGAAGAGGTGAAGAAGATGAAGTGAGTGAGGAATGGCTGGGAATGGGGTTTATATACCCAGCCCAAGTTTGCAAAATTACAAGTTTAGTCCCCTGCACTTAACCCTCGAGTTTCCCAAAATTTGTTTCGGTTGATTACGACCTTAAAATGTTCGTTATATTAAGGTAAAAGCGTGTTTAATGGCATTTGAAAGTCTAAAATGGTTTTATTAATGACAAATGTTGAAATAAAAAAATGATATATTTGGGGTAATGGTGATGAAATTTATAAAAGTTTTATGCTTAACACACGTTCTCGGAGGAAGTACAGGCACAAAGGAAAATAAGCAGACATGATTCCTTAAAGCAGGAGTTCATGAAGAAAGGAAGAATAATTAAAATATTTCTATGTTTATTTATGTCGTTCGACGAACCTTAAGGCGACGGATGTCACAGTATCCCCCGTTGAGAGAATTTCCTCCCGAAATTCAGCTGGAGTTAGGTCCAAGAGTGTCATCCACGAATAGGTGTGGGTATTTGAGTTTCATTTGATCTTCCCGTTCCCATGTAAACTCTGGCCCTCGTTTTGAATTCACCTTACGTGAACATTGGTATTCTACTGCGCTTCAACTGTTTGACTTTACGATCCATGACTTCAATGGGTTCCTAATAAAATGAAGCTTTTCGTCGATTTTGATATCGTCAATGGTATGTGAAGTGATTTCGTCAGCCAAACACTTCTTGAGGTTCGACACGTGGAAAGTATCATGCACACCATTGAGTTCTTGTGGTAACCTTAATCGTAAGCCACTGGACCAATTCTTTCTGTAATCTCGAATGGTCCAACGTATCTTGGGGCTAACTTCCCTTTCTTTCCAAACCGAACAACTCTTTCCAAGGAGAGGACTTTGAGTAACACTCGGTCCCCACGTTGAATTCTAGAGGCTTTCGACGATTGTCGGCGTAGCTCTTTTGGCGATCTCTAGCGGCTTTCAGTCTATCTTTGATTTGGAAGATCTTGTCGGTTGTTTCCTGAATGATCTCTGGGCCTGTTAGCTGACTTTCACCAATCTCGGCCCAATAAACGGTGATCTACACTTCCTTCCGTACAACGCTTCGAACGGAGCACACCCATGCTGGTGTGGTAGCTGTTATTGTAAGAGAACTCAATCAATGGCAAATGAGTATCCCAACTACCACCAAAATCGATTACACACGCTCTCAATCATCTCTCTTCTAGCGTTTGTATGGTTCGTTGACTTTGACCATCTGTTTGAGGGTGATAGGGGGTACTCATGTCTAATCGAGTGCCCATTGCTTTCTGTAGTGTTTGCCAAAATCGTGAAGTGAATCGGCTGTCACGGTCGGGATGATTGACACCGGCACTCCGTGTCTTGTCACGACCTCTTTGATGTACAATCTCGCCAACTTGTCCATTTTGTAGTCTTCTCAGATTGGCAAGAAGTGTGCTGATTTCGTCATTCGATCCACTACGACCCATATCGAGTCATGTCCGTTGCTCGTTTTAGGAAGTTTGGTAATGAAATCCATGGCTATATTCTCCCATTTCCACTCGGGAATTTCAGGTTGCTGTAACATTCCGATGGTTTCTGATGTTCAGCTTTAACTTTCGAGCATGTCAAGCATCTGCTGACGTACGTGGCAATGTCTTTCTTTAGGCCTGGCCACCAGTACAGATCTTTGAGATCGTGGTACATCTTGTCTGCGCCAGGATGAATAGAATATCGTTTCTTATGTGCTTCATCCATGACCAAGGTATGTACACCTCCCCACTTGGGTACCCATATCCAGTCCACGAAGTACTGTACGCCATCGTCCTTGCACATCAGTTGTTTATCCAATCCTCGGAATTCTTCTCCCGTAAGGTTTTTCTTCTTTCAACACTTCACTTTGTGCAATTGGGATCTGAGCTTTCAAATTTGTTTGAATGGTCAATCCCAAAGCTCGAGCACGTAGTGGTTTCACGCGTTCCTTTCGCGGCTTAGAGCATCCCATGCCACCACGTTAGCTTTCTCCGGATGATACCGAATTTCACAATCGTAGTCAATAAGAAGCTCTACCCAACGTCGTTGTCGCATATTGAGCTCCTTCTGGTCCAGAATATGTTGAAGGCTTTTATGATCTGTGTATACGATGCATTTGTTTCCATACAGTTAGCCTCCATATTTAAGTGTGAATACTACAGCGCCCAACTCAAGATCATGAGTCTGTAGTTCTTCTCGTGCACCTTAAGTTGTCACGAAGCGTAGCAATCACCTTATCTTTCTGCATTAGGCACACATCCCAACCCTTGATGCGAAGCATCACAGTACACCACAAAATCATCAGTTCCATCTGGAGGGACAATATCGGTGCATTGCACAGCTTATCTTTCAGCGTTTGGAACGCCCGGTTCTTGCGCATCTCCCCAATCAAACTTCTTGTCTTTCTGAGTCCGCAACGTCACGGTTGAGCGATCCTTGAAAAGTTCTCAATGAAACGCCGATAGTATCCGACTAATCCTAAGAATTGCCGTATCTCTGAAGGTGTCTGGGGTGTATCCCATTTCTTTACTGCTTCGATCTTGCCGGGATCTACATGAATCCAGTCTTTGTTAACCACATGACCCAAAAACTTCACCTCTCGCAGCCAAAGTTCACACTTCGAGAACTTGGCAAAAAGTTTCTCTTCTCTTAACAGTTCCAGTATTGCCCGAAGGTGTTCTTCATGTCCTCTCTTCGATCGAGAATAGATAAGTATGTCGTCAATGAATACGATCACAAACTTATCCAAGTAAGGTTTGCACACCCGATTCATCAAGTCCATGAACACATGCTGGTGCGTTAGTCAATCCAAACGGCATGACCAAGAACTCAAAGTGCCTATAAACGAGTTCTAAATGCTGTCTTCGGTATGTCCTCCTCGAAACTCTTAGTTGGTGATATCCAGATCGAAGGTCGATCTTGGAAAAATACGAAGCTCCTTGTAACTGATCAAAAGGTCGTCGATCCTGGGGAGAGGATACCAATTCTTCACAGTTAATTTGTTCACTCCACGTATAGTCGATGCACATACGGAACGACCCCTCCTTCTTCTTGACAAATAACACTGGTGCTCCCCAGGGGGTGACTCGGCCGAATAAAACCCTTCTCCAGTAGTTCCTGTAACTGGCTAGATAACTCTTGCATTTCAGATGGTGCCACCGATACGGTGTCTTTGCAACCGGTGTAGCTCCAGGAACCACTCAATACGAAATTCCACCTGTCGGGAGGAGGCAAACCAGACAAGTCATCTGGGAATACATCTGGGTAATCCCGCACTATAGGGATATTTGCCAATTCCTGTTCCTCCTCTTTCTTTTCCACCACATGAGCCAGAAAAGAGTAGCACTGTTTTCGTAACTCCGGCGTGCTTTCATGCAGGAAATAAGCTTTAAGTTTCTCCCTGGTCTTTCTCCTTGAACTCTGAGTACTCCCCCGTCTGACATAGGGTTTCGCACTACCTTGTCTCGATAGACAATCTCGGCCCCGTGTTTCGACAACCAATCCATTCCCACAATCACATCGAAACTTCCTAGCTCAAAGGGTATCAAGTCTATATCGAAGGTGTGGTCTCTAACATTATCGAGCACTTTCTAATAATTTCATCAGCCTGAACAATCCTACCGTTGGCCATTTCTACAGAGTAGCTAGTTTCTAGCCTACTAGGACTCAAATCAAGCAATTGCACAAACTCAGAAGATATAAAGCTATTGTCTGCTCCAGTATCAAACAGTATAGATGCAAAGTGATTATTGAGTAAGTGCGTACCCGTGACAACATTCGGGTCCTGACGAGCATCGTTGGCTCCAATGACGAACGCACGCCCCGAGCTGTATTCCCTTGATTGGTCGGGCCTTGATTCCAGCTATAGCCATCACTTGCTGTTGGTTGTTTCCTTGTTGACCCGGTGCCCGATTCAGCCTGGGGCACATCTTTCGGTAGTGATCAAGGCATCCACACTCATAACAAGCCCTTGCATTCCCGACGGGGTTAACCGCGTTGACCGGTGCAACCATATTCGGCGTTGTTCTACAGTCTCTTGCAAGATGCCCCGGCGTCTACAAGTCGCGCACACCCGGCACTGCGTTCCTGGGGGATGATGATAATTGCATTGTCACATTTGGGGTGCGGACCCACATACTCTCGCCTGCCCTGCGTCACTGCCACAATGTTTCTGGTTGTCTTGGCTCTTTTATCAAACTTCCCGCACTCGACCGGCTCGTTTCCCCAAAATCCTTTCTCTTTTCTGCTCCTCTACCCAAACTCCCGTTCTTACCATTTCATCAGTCAAAGCGCCAGCCTTTAGAATCGCGCTCTGAATAGTAGGAGGAGCGGTAGCGGTTACCATTGCCCGGATTTGAGGCGCAAGTCCCCAAATGTACCTCTCTATCCTTTTTGATTCCGGGGTGACTAGATGTGGAACCAACCTTGCTAACTCATGAAAACGGTCGGTGTAAGCTGCGTGCCCAGCCCCCACCATGGCATGATTCCAGAACTCATGCTCAAGTTTTTGCATCTCATTGAGAGGACAGTACTCCTCGGTGATTAGGGCCTTGAACTCATCCCATGACATTTGCATCGCGGATTCTCTTCCCCTCTAGCCTGAATCTGAGTGTTCCACCACGTTAGTGCCTTGCCCTGTAGTGAGCAAGTGGCGTACTTAATCCTTTGACTATCGAGGCATTCGCTGATGTCGATCACGGCCTCCATCTTTTCAAGCATCTGGTCAGAGCTATGGCTCACCTTTGCCATCAAACTCTCGTGGTTTACAAGCCACAAATTCCTTGTACGAACATCCCCGTCTAGCATTCACAACCCGTCTCATTAACAATTCCAGTTTCGTTAACGCTGTACCCACCATTTCCGGTCTCCTGATTGCTTTTGTTCCCAGTCGGGTTACCGTTATCCTCATTATCATTGCCACCGTCCCCGTGGGGGTGAGAATTCTAAGAGCATCGCTCATTTGGGCCACGATGGTCGGAATTAGTGTGGCCAGCTGTTGAGCGATCAGGGCTGCCATATCCGCGTTTCCCTGTTCCTTGATTGCTACTGGCTGGAGCATCGCTTGTTCTTGGGTTTTCTTCCCCTGCCTCTGCTCTGCCTCTGCCCCTTGGGGCTTCAATCCGCTACTATTACTGCGAGTAGATCTTCGAGGCGGCATGTTCTATTCATAAAAGAGGTAGCATGTAAGCTTTAGTCACCATATGATACACAAGTATTCCGTTTATCAAGTTCCAATGTTCATGTTCCGGTCGGTCAAGATCACCATGCAGCCCATTTCAAGCATATTCTCGGTATACCGGTGATGTTTTTATATAGGGTTCCCCGCAGCGTTCCCACCACACCCACGATGTACCGAGAATGATGCCCGATCCGTTACATGACATTTGACTTTCCTTTACATCATATCCATAATAATCCATCAGGTCAACTGAGAGCCCAAGCATGTAACACGTATAGTCTGGTGGAGGTTGCCTATCTCGCATCCTTAAAGGACTCAGACATAGCCTCCTCGGGTCGGCCTCAGTATCCAAGGTTAAGCGCAGTATTGATCTGTGAAGATCTCTTCGGGTCTCAATACCCAAATTTGTTATGATAACTTGGCGCGCAGAGGGAATGGAAATCTAATAGGAGCATCCCATAAAAGAGTGAGCACAAGGCTCTCTCATAGGGTGAAAAGATCACGAAATAGATAGATAACGAACAAGTAATGAGGAACACGTATGAGATACAAAATGCACACAACCCTAGCATGCAATCTACATGAGGTTCCTAGGTTATAGTCTAGGTCAAGCGTATTGCCTAATTCTCTATAACCAATGGCTCTGATACCAGTCTGTCACACCCCCGCTAAGAGCGGAACACGGGGTTGCGACGAGACGGGAATCGTCATAACACATGGTAAGCAATAGAGATGCAATTAATAATGATGACATGCGTGTCATGACGACACCCGACAACAAGGGACTTGTGTCGTGTTTAGTCTATTCACGACAACATAGCCATAAGCTTAAACATGATACATAAATCATAAAACATAGATGATAACATTGTATGCAATTCCCACAACCCGAGAACAAGTTACATAGTATAATGTTGTTTGAAACAGTTCACAACAATTGTTTTCAAAAAGATAAGTTTAGCCCGAAAATGCATCCTAGGGTCTCCACTAAGGCAGCACACCTAGGATCTCAGCTAGCATGATCACCTGAAAAGATATGCTCAAAATGGTCAACAAATTGTTGGTGAGCTCGCAGGTTTAAGTAATAAAAGTGTAATGATGCTGTAAAAGTAAATGATATGGAATACCGTGAATACAGTTATATACACAAGTAAATCACATGACATGAGATTTGCAACCAAACCTAGCGACGTGCACAAAGATATTGTCGGCATATATTCACCCAAGGCCCGTACCTGGCTATTGTTGGTACTAACTAGTATACCAACACGAGGGTGGGGGTGTCAACCCAGTAGTACTACCAATACCAAACCGTCGGTTCCCACACTGGAATTAATAGTTGCAAAGATAGAACCACACAGCAACCCAAGCATGTATCAGATAAGTACTTGCAACAGTATCACGTTGATTCCTTGTATGAAAATTGTATGTATGTTGTACAACATAGAAAACGGGTGAGCATACTTTTCCCCATGTTTGTAAATGTTTGTAAAATAGTATAAGCATAAAAAGGGCCACGAAACTCACATGTTAAGTGGTAAGTATGAAAGGTCGAGATTTCCAACAGTTGAATGCATGATCGGTCAAACACCTATTGACAGTTATGTCAAGCATTAATGACATGTATAAAGCGTATAGTAATGTTTGGTCGGTTCGGGTTGTATCGGTTCAGTCGTGGTAGCACACACACACAAGCGGACACACGTATCAGATCTTATGTAGATCCAAGTACTACGAGTAGTCGTCATTGCTTATGACATCCTTGTAAAGATCTCATTGTTATGAAAGATGACACTTGTTAAGTATTTGTAGTTTCAAATAGGTTGTCGGTAATTGTAAAATGTTAGGTTTATTTCAATTGAAATAGTATGTGCATGTTGATAGCGTTGACTTTAATCTTTGGGGTCAAGCAATGACAATTTTACTGATGTTGCCTTATCATCATCAGACGTTCAGGGAAATTCACACTCATCATCAGACACACAACAGGACCAGACGCTCGACCCACGTTCCATTCGTACGAATCAACCTTCAATCGTGCGAATTAGCTACTTTCGTGCGATTGAACCTTCATTCGTGCGATTGGACTCAGTCGCACCACACAACACACACATTCGCACGACCCAACCTCCATGCGCACGAATCAACCCTCAATTGTGCGAATTAGCTACTTTCGTGCGATTGAACCTTCATTCGTGCGATTGGACTCCAGTCGTGCGGAACACGCATAATCGCATACACTTAGTCGGTCACCTGACTCAATCGCACACAATCATACAGTCGCACGACTCAGTCGCACGACATGCCTAGTCGCACAACTTAGTCGCACGATTGACTCAATCGCATACAAACACCCAGTCGCACGGCTCAGTCGCACGACATGCCTAGTCGCACAACTCAGTCGCACGATTGACTCAATCGCATACAAACACCCAGTCGCACGACTCAGTCACACGACATGCCTAGTCGCACGACTCAGTCGCACGATTGACTTAGACGCATGATTCAGTCACACGATTCACTCAGTCGCACGGCTCAATCGCATGACAGACCCAGTCACCTGAACTGCAGTGTCGCGACTGTGGTCGGGCTGAGCAGCCCCCGAGCTGCTCTAACGCGAGTTTTATACCACGAGGACTTCTAGAACCACTCAACAAACATACACAAACATGGAACACAAGCAGAAAGACCACACACGCACCCACACGACCTCATGTGCTCGATGAACCCGAGCACCCGAAACCCTAGAGAACACAGCAGTAAAAAGACAAGAAAGAGACAACCAAAGTCGTCTACCTGCTAGAAATGAGTAGATGAAGCTGTAGATGAAGACTAGACGACGAAAACGAGACCACACGGGTAGATTTTGGTG
>CM046453.1:34038350-34230850 GCA_025506515.1 Flaveria trinervia | reverse complement strand
CCTTCATATGCTCCTCAAACTTCTTTTATTTCTCCTCTCTTGTGACTCCTGCATGTATTTCAAACGCAAAGTAGAGCCATATCACATTTTGGAATTGGAGGGCTTGTACAATATCCTGCATATCATAGATCAATGGCCACTTGTATAGAGTGTAGACATCTTCAGCTGATAAGTTGGTAAGCCAGATTAGGTCAAATACCCTGATAGTTTCCATTTTGCCTTCTTTGTTCAAAACTATGACCGCTTCACTCATCCTCCAGTCATAATACCACCATTTGAAATATGGAGTGATGTCATGAGGAACTTCCATTAGGGAATATTTGACATTGTGCTTCCCAGATATAGGATCCACTACAGACCTACGGATGTACCTCTTCGGTTGTTAAGGTCTGAAGTTTACTCCCTTGGTGTGGTATTCTTTCTTCAACATAGCTTCAAACTAGCATGACATCTTCCTTGGATTAGCATACATCAGATCTAAGCACACCAGTCGATTGAGCTCAAAACCTAGAAGAGTCTTTAGATCATGAGGATATCTGAAGTACTCATTCCCCTTCTATCTTTTCACTGGATAAACATTTAAGTCCTCAAAATAAGCCCATGCTATGATTTTGCCTGACACATTCTAATGTTTCTTGACTTTGTAGAGTTTGGTGTAGGCATTTTGCTTTGGAGTTGTGCGCTGGGCTCTTATTGCAACAAAACAAGCTACCCATTCAACCTTCTTGACATCAACATTTGCATCCGAGGCTTGGGCTTGGTTTTCATCCTTTTCCTTTTCTTTCTCCATTTCATCTAGCTTCTCATATGTAGTACTACCGAAAGTATCACCCAAGTTGGGTATCACATTTCCCTCGCGGTTAGTGTACTCTGGATAATGTTCTGCTGTAACATCCTTAATCTCAATCTCATCAATATCCTGCAACTCCTTATCACTTAAAACATTAACTTATGGAGCATCTTTAACAATTTCGTCCGGATTGAGTCGGAACATCTCAGCTAGCTGCTCGTCGGTCACATCATGTATAATTTCTCCTTCTTTGGGAGTGTAGCTCACTGACCATCTGACGATCCCTTGCAAATCAAGAATCATGGTGAATTGAGACTTGCTTTGCTGAAGGGGAGCAACATCGTATTCATCCTGCTATGGAGTTTTATATGCTTGATTAGACATTAAGCACAACACACATAAGTCATCATATAAATCATTGAAACATAACCACACATAGATGATACTTAATTACATAATGTAATATAATTCAAATACAAAAGTTTCTAAATACAAATACATCTAACTATTACTTTTGTCTTGAATTGTAGGTTCGTCAGCAGGAGGAGTGGAGGATGACTGATCTTGAATTTGTTTGGTCCGCCTCTCTTGAGCTCCCTGATCTCGTCATCCTCGTCCTCTCTATCTCTCTTGTTTGGTCCACCTTCTTCAACATTTTCCTCACTCTCATCTTCATCCTCCTCCTCATCGTCGTCATCATCATCATCATCATGATCATGATCATCACCTTTGATCTTTAGAGGCTCAGAATTCGATCCCTTTAGCTTTAGCATAATCTTCTTATTTTTATTCTCAAGCTCTTCAATCCTCTTTACCGATGCTAGTACCAACACATTTTGACTTGTAAGTGCATGGTGGGCTTGGCTTAGAGCTTGCTCATATAGGTCACTCTTCTCGCTGAGCTCCCTGATCTTCTTAGCTTGAGTAGAATTAACTTCCATCATCTTGTGTAACTAAGAGGCCCTGAGCTCATCAGTTGCTAGCAGTCTAATCACAATGTTGTTTAGGTTAGCCAGCTGTTCCTCTAACCCTATGTGGGGTAGAGTAGGTCCAGCTGGAAATGGAGTATGTGTGGATGGACCTGCTTGGTGAGTGGTGGTTGTAGATGAGGTGAATATGGGAGGTGGAATATGTGTGGGATGTGGTGGAATAGATGTGGTAGTGGTGGTAGCTGTGGGTGTGATAGTGGTGGTGGAAATGGTAGTGGTGGTCATAGTGGTGTGTGACAGTGGTGGTGGTGTTTGAAGAAGTAATCAAAGTGAATCTCGGCCTCGACCTGGCTCCCAACCATTCGTACCAGAGGCTCTTCATCTGACTCTTCCTCTTCGTCAGGGGTGAAGTCTTTGTGAAAAGAAGCCCACTCCGTTTCACGAGGAGCATCACCTCCTTGATCTTGGTCATCATCGTCATCGTTGTCTAATGTGGTAGTCATGAGGGGCTCAACATCAGAGTTGTTATCATCGTGACGCCACTTCCTCCTAGCGGGCTCCACATAGTCTTCTCGGGCTAGGTGCCTAAATAGTCTCCTCACAGGGAGTTTAACTTGCTTACCCCGATAGACCTTCATTCTCCCCAGAGTCGTATCATCCATAACCTCGAGTACTACTGCATCTTCTTTCTCCTTTGGCAGCATAGGAAGCTTCTCGTCAATAATTAGCTGTAAGAAAGATGGATACATACAAAACCTTCCTTGCCTTTAGCCTCAAGGTTCTCGATCAGATAGGAGAAGATCATGCAGGAGAAATTAAACGGATGGTTCAGTACCAGTGCAACGTATGTATTCTGGATTTGGTCGGACAGGTCGACAAATCGTCCACGCCAGGAGACTATGCACTTCAGGATCACATGTGCCAAATACTTGAATTGAGAGCACATGTTGCTCTTGTTCAGTACGCCGACATTTATGTCATTGACGTACTTGATCCTCACCCAGACCTAAGACCCGTCTCAAGTTATCCTCAGTAATCTCTATCTCTTGACCAATAATGGAGCTCCATATACAATGTGGCTCAACTGATCTGTCAACCCTGGCACTTTCCAAGAATGCCTATTGGATGGATCAGTAAGGTGTGCATGGAGTCAAGATAGCCTTGAAGATCCGTGATCTGTGCAAGAAAGGCAATATTCCCTGAGAACTCAGCAACATTCCTGGATGTAGAATCAAGGTGAGCACAGATGTTGTGCTTGGTGTTTATAGTCCACCTATCAGCCATGTTGCTCAAACACAAGACACATAAACATGAGATTTGTACATAAGTGATGACTGTTGAAAATAAACTGTTTTGAGCAATTTGGTTCAATCGTGCGATTGAACCATACGATTGAGTTCAGTCGTGCGATTGAGCTTGCGACTAAACTTAGTCGTGTGTTAAGCCATGCGGTTGTGTCAGTCATGCAACTGAGTTACCGAATGATTCATTTGAGCGATTGAATCATACATCTGGCTCAATCGTGCGGCTGAAGTTCATTCGGAGTGTCTATTCACATACAACTCTGTTCGGCACTCCGACTACGAATCTTGATCAAAACTTGATGTTGGACGTCGTGTTTAGACGCATTTGACTCACAAACACTCAAAATAGCACCTAATGTCCTTTACATCAACTATTTTGTTCTTATAAGTAGTCTATTTGAGTGGTTTTACTGATTTCTTAATTTTACCAATTAGGCCAGTTAGGGTTTGATTTGGGTGGTACCTGTAGAAACAATATCAGTGAGTAATTAAGGCAAATAAAATTTCGGCAGAGTGTTTGCGTATGAGGTGGGTTTGAACGATTTGAGGGGTGGTGAGAAGTGCGACCGACTCACCCCTCCTTTTATACTATCATAACATTCAGTTGTGTGACTAGGCCCATTCGCATGCGTCATTCGTGTGACTGGGGTTTAGTCTTGCGACTGGCTCATATAGCCTCATCCATTTGTGTGATTGTTTCATTCTGGTGATCCTATCGCATGGATTGCTCCATGCTTATGATCCAATCGTGCGACTGGGCTATACTTATGGTTCAATCATGTGACTGGCCCATACATATGGTTCAATCGTGCGATTGAACCATACTTATGGTTCAATCATGCGATTGGCCCATATTTATGGTCCAATTATGCGAATAGTTCATACTTATGAGTTTGACCTCGTACGCTTTCAAACATACATGTTTAACTATTGAGAAGACGTTATGACCGATGATCATCAGATATGACCCTTTTAATTAAAAAACTGTTTGATCACCTCAGACGTGATCCTTTTAATTTGAAAAACCCGATTGGTCACCTCAGACGTGACCAGTTTTAGTGAGTCATTCACAGATTGAATTGAATTCAGATGTATAGTCTGACTTTTACCTAATAAATGACTAAAATGTAAATAAAACAACTTGAAATTAAAACAAAACAAGATATATTTTTGTATTTTTGATTGGAGATGGATTGAAATCTTTAGAAGAGAGTCTAACCGATTTATTGGACAACACAGCTTCAAGTTAACTTGATCATCTCTGGAGAGATTCATTATGGAATCATATAGGTTTATCAAAATCATTTGGAACAGTTTAACAAAAAATTTCGATGCTCGATTCTTGATTTGACCGAGAGTCAACAACAAGTTTAGGAAATCATACTAGAGCTATAAGATGCACACACTGATTTTGACCATCAAGAGTTGCAGCCATCGATGATTGTCAGTATGATTGTCCTCTTAAATCCACACACGGATATTGGACACAGATTGGTGATACATTAGGTTTGATTATTTCAACAAGCATTTGTGGATCCCACAGTTATATGGTAATCAACATTCCTCAGGAGATTTTTGAGCGGTCTACGGGTATTTGACAAGAAGAAACTATTCTAAGAGCTTTCAAAGAGATGCCAAGCCTCAGGTCAGTGCCACCGCACAACAGATAGGCGCAAACTATAATGAATTCTAGAATATTTAGGTTATGCTTATCCTCAGGTCAGTGTCACCGCACAACAGAGAGGCACACAACCTCTCTTCTTGTTAGAGCATTTATTTTTCTTTTTGCACATAACGCACCAACAACATTTGTCATTAGCTTGATAGTGCTTAACAAATTTTTTTTCGTGCTTTGCTCTTTTTATGGTCATCCGCACACATTTGTGGCGTTTATTTGCTCGTCACCCCTTATTGGAAATGCGTTGATTGTGTTAACCAAGAATAAGTGACTCGGATTATGATGGTGATTGGAAATGAATCTCTCCAGAGATGATCAATTTTTTTTCCAATTTTTTTGATAAATTGGAAATGAATCTCTCCAGAGATGATCAAGTTAACTTGAAGCTGTGTTGTCCAATAAATCGGTTAGACTCTCTCACAAAATTTTTTTCGTGCTTTGCTCTTTTTAAGGATGTCCCCTACATATTTAGTCTGATGTAGGAAGATTCCTTTGGGTGTCTGATCCACCTGTAATCCTAGGAAGAACTTCATTTCCCCCATTGCACTCATCTCAAATTCCGCTTTCATTACAGATTCAAATTCTTTACATAATTCTTCATTCTTGGAACCGAAGATTATGTCGTCCACATATATCTATACCAATAGTAAATCACCATCTTTTTCTTTGATGAATAACATAAAATCAACCACTCCTCTATGAAAACAATGTTTCACAAGATGAGTTGAGAGTTTCTCATACCAGGCTCTCGAGGCTTGATGGAGCCTGTAAAGAGCCTTGTCCAGTTTGTAAACTCTGTCCCAATGATAAGGATCCTCAAATCCTTCAGGTTGACTAATGTAGACTATCTCACTGATGTCACCATGAAGGAATGTACTTTTTACATCTAGTTGATGAATTTAATCTTCATGTAAGATGCATAGGCTAGGAAGATACGAATTGCTTCCATTCTAGCCACAGGTGCAAACACCTCATTATAGTCTATGCCTAACACTTGTCTAAAACCTTATACCACAATTCGAGCTTTGTTTCTAATTATGACCCTTTGGTCATCTTTCTTGCACTTCAAGACCCATTTAGTGTCAATTACCTTAGCACCTTTTGGTCTGTCCACCAGTGTCCATACTCCTAGCTTTTTGAACTGTAGGAGTTCTTCTTGCATGCCACTAAACCATGCCTCATCATTTAAGGCTTCACTTACATAAATTGGCTTAAACTGAAACACAAAACATCAATAAGCACCATCATGAAGATAACCTTTTTCCATGACAGAGGCATAATCAGCTGAGTATAGCTGATTTTGTGTTTGTACTCCCGATAGTACATCCCCGATGACATTATCCAGCGGATGATAAACATTTATTCGAGATCCGGTAGTGGTGGGAACAGCTACTTCCTGATCCAGATTTTGAATTCCAGAGTTAGTATCTGTAGCTATTGGAGAATGAGGTTCAGAAGTGTAAGACGCATCAACATTCGATGCTTGTGTACTTTCAGTAGTAGGAACCTGTTCCCCTTGGTCCAACTGTTCAGTCTCCACTTCTTCATCATCAGAGGAAGAATCACTTACATCAAGTGCTCCCCCTAAAGAATTAGAAGATTCACCTTGTGGAGTTGATGCTATCGAGTCTAGTGGCGATGTATCTAGGACATCGTACATCATTCTTGTCGTTAACTCATCATCAGGAAGGGAGGGAGGTATGCTGAAGGACTTAAAGAATCCCTCATAGTCGAAAACGAATGAAGGTCCCTTTCCCATAAGGGGTGGTGTATCTCTGAACATCAACATTGCACCACACTTCTAACTGACCTGTTGAGTTGTTATAAACCCTCTTGTCCGGTATATTGTATCCGAGAAAGATCCCTTCTTCAGCCTTCTCACTGAACTTCTCAGACTGAGTTTTATTTAGCAGTGTACATGGTGCACCAAATGGTTCGAGATACTCTAGGTAGGTTTACGTTCCTGGAGCGACTCCTAACCAGTTTTACCATGATGTTTGACCACCAAGACCCGATTGAGGGTGTAGCATGCATTGGCCACTGCCTCGTTCCAAAATTGGATAGGTAGTTTCGAGTAGGCTAGCATCATTCTTGCTATCTCTATCAAGCTCTGATTCTTTTGCTCAGCAACTCCATTCATCTGTGGGGTGTTGGCGTAAGTAAATTGATGTACAATCCATTTTTATTTACAAAACACCTCCATCCACCGGTTCTTGAACTCTGTGCTGTTGTCTGATCGAATCTGTCTAACTTTCAGCTTGTAGAGTGATTCCAATGTAGTTAGCAGATGTTTGAATGATTCAAGAGTTTTTGATTTGGCTTTCAGAAAAAGCACCCAATAGAATCTTGAGTAATCATCTGTTACTACGTAGCAGTACAAATCACCAGCAATACTTTTAGTGCTAACGGGACCAAACAGAAGCTCGAGAGGTAGCTTAATGGAATTAACCTTCTTTGCCTTGTGAGACTTCTTGGTCTGTTTGCCTTTCTTACGCAACAAAAAAATCCGGAAGTTGGAAGTTCTTGACATTTACTCCATTCACTAGATCATTCTGTATCTAGTGATTTATCTTCCTCGGATTAATGTGTCGCATTCCCCTATGCTAGGAGATTGAGTCCTTCTTTGTTTTCTTTGACAAGAAGCATTGAACTTTATGATCAGTTGTGGAGCCGTTGATAGAGCCAAGACATATAAATCATTATATCTTGAAGCTGAAATTAAGACTTTGTCCTCCAGGATAACGTAATCCTTTTTCAGTACGTAGCACTTCTTGTTGTCAAACACAACTTTGAAGCCTTTGTCATAGATCTAGGAGACTGAAAGCAAATTGTTTTGTAATTGTTGAACGTAGTTGACCTTATCAAACTTGACTTTCTGCTTTCCCACTTCACCCTGAGCAGTGATATATCCTTCTTTATTCCTAGCCAATGATACATGTCCTCCTTTAATTTCTTTGACATTGAAAAGGAGAGACAAGTTCCCGGTCATGTGCCTAGATGCCCTACTATCAACAATCCAGGTATTTGTGATAGCACTGTAATGGACACCCTGCACATTCAAAGGAAATGATCAGTTTAGGTTTGGGACCCAAGCCTTAACTAGCTTGGGTGACCTAGAAGTATCACATCATAAACTCAACCCACTGTCCACTTAAGGATGAGGGCATATCGTTCTTCTTATTGTTCTCATTATCAAACAATTTACTTGACTTTTATTACCATAAGCTAGTTTTGTGTAAGGTCCGTTTGTGATAAACATACAACTGGCTTAAAGTTTGAACTTTAGGTTCATTAGTTCTCTTAGGAGGAGTAATAGAACTCATTTTAGAAGAACTTTGTTTTGTGTCATAAAGTTCAATTTTCTTTCTGGAAGTTTGATAATAAGGACAATTAGAAGAAATATGTCCTCTTTTTTCCATATCTATAGCATGATCTCCCTTCCACATGTTGAGGAAACTGTTTATGTGGGGTTGAGTGTGATACAGGTTCTACATGAGTCTGATTGGGTTTAGTCACTACTTGTTTAGATGTTTCTGCTTCTTTAACAAAATTAATTGTTTGAACATTTTTAACATCTTTAGCCTTTTGTTTATTTGGACTTTGACGTGTAACATTGGTTTGGTTAACTGGTTTAGTCATTTTGGGTTTAGAAGAAGACATGTGTGAATCTGACCTTACCTTAACCTTTTCAAATTTATCATCCAAATTAACATTAGGCATCTTTCCTTTTGATTCCACGGTAGACTCTTTCTCGTTAGTGAGAGAGTTTACTGGTTTACTCGTGGAACTAGGATCACTAACCAAAGGAGTGGACACCACATGATCCTTTACTGGGTTGTGATTTACAGGTCTACATTTGTATTTAAAAGGATCTCATGTGATGGTGGAACTACTTTGTAACCCAACCCTTCCCCATTATTTCATTCTTTCACTAAGTGTTGAACTATGTGAGAAGAACTGGTCCAACTATGTAGTTTTTGTTTTAAAGAATCGACTTCGACTTCCAAACTGCTTTTTGTTTCCTTGCTTCTTCCAAAGAATTTAAATAAAACTTGATATCATTTGCTTGATTGAAAGCAACAACCTCGGTTTCCCTTAGTTGTTTACCCAAAAGTTCTACTTTTTCTTTGTAACTGCACTCCTTTTGTTTTAAAATACGATTAGCTTCAGTGCATAGTTGTAAATCATTTACTAAGTTATCATTATGGTCTAATAACCTAGAAAATTTCAAATCAATGCTTTCTCGAAATTTGTTACATTCATCACAAGCAGATTTTTCAAACATATGATCTTTAGTACTTACTTGTGAGGAATCGGTTGAATCAGCCATCAATGTAGAGTTAAACTCTTCGAATGCTGGAGATATTGAACTTGTTGCTCTAAGCTCTTCCTTAACCAAGTGATGTACCACGTTCACAGCTTCTTCAATATCTGACATCACTTGCTCAACTTGATCTCACCTTCACTCGCAGAACCATCATCCAGTCCCTTTACACAGGCAATGCTTGATTCACCCGGAGACACAAAGCGGAAGGTCCAGTTTTGCCCTTCATCACCTTAAGTAGTCAAGGCCTTTGTCTCTTTGCTTAAAGAGGTAGCTCCACTCGTGGGTTTGTCTTGACGGTTGAAGGTGGGAAATGGATTTCCATTTCCTATTTTCTTGGGCTTTACAAATTCACGTTTAAAATGCCCCTTTTCACCACAATTAAAGCAAGTGACTTTGGTTTTGTCGAAACCAAGGTTGTGTCTTTAGTGGCTACTAAATTCTGCCCAGTCTTCTTAACGAACTTTTTGGCTCGTCTAACTACACTTGCAAGAGCCCACATGATATCCATCCTTTCTAGCTCATTCTGGTCAACTTGCTCGTAATCTTCATTTGCAAGATGGCAATTTCCAATCTTTCCGGCAACTAATCCATTGTAGGAATGGACAACAGCTGCTAGGATATCCATGTGCTCCTTCGCAACTTCCACTGTGATATTACCGAGATTCTCGGTCTTTAACTTTGTAGTATTTGCTTCAGGCACTATGTTTTGGGTGCAAGATGACCCTGATATTTTGGATCCTGAAGCAGTGGTTTGAGAAGGAGCTGCGGAGCTAGACACAAATGTTGTTTGCAGTGGTGCTCCTGAACTGGTTGGAGTAGGAAATGGGTTGTAAAGTGAAGGATTCTGATCGTAGGATCCTTTCTATGACTTGTACTTCATTCTCAGTTCTTCCTCTCTCAACTTCATGATGAAATCATTTATATCTAACTTGGCAAGAATATCATTCTGTCTCAAATTAGACACAAACGAATCTCATTTATCCAGCAAACCGTCTGCAAAACTTGACACTTTATCTTCCATAGACATTGTTACACCATGAGTGTGCAGCTCACTCATCAGATGGTCGAACCTATCAATAATATCATCCAAACTCTCTTTCCCTATCGAAGAGAAGTTATCAAACTCCTTCTTGAGAGCCTTAGCCTTGAGAGCCTTTAATGTTGCATTCCTATCACATCTCTTCTCCAATGCTTCCCATAGCTTTTTCTCCTTCTTGTTCTCAAAGAACTAATGAAAGATATCTTTCGGTATCGACCGAGTCAAAAGGGCATACACTTTCTTTTTTGCATTCTACTTAACCTTCTGGCTGTCATTCCTTCTTCCTAGAGTCAGCTTAACTCCATCAGCACCGACTAGCATAGTGTAACCTGTCTCAATGGATGCCCAAAGATTAGGATCAAGTCTATTTAGATAGATCTCGAACCTCTGTTTCCATTGTGGATAATCATCTAACGTTATAAGCTTTGGTGGTTTATTATGATTCCCAATTTCATTTTCCAGAAGCAGAGGGTTCAAGATGCGAGAGTCACTTCCAGCAGTAAAGGCAGTGAATTGATCTTCAATTTCTATAAACTTTGAACTTTTGAACAAAACTGGTTCACTCGTGTGAATGGATGAATGCGGATGGACAAATGCGGATGAGTCAATCATGCGGATGGACAAATGCGGATGAGTCAATCGTGCGAATGGACAAATGCAGATGAGTCAATCGTGCGAATAGACAAATGCGGATGACTCAGTCGTGCGAATGGACTATGTGGATGACTCAGTCGTGCTAATGGACAATGCTGATGACTCAGTCGTACGAATGAACAAATGCGGATGATTCAATCGTACGAATGAGCTATTCATGTGACTGAAGGCTGCTGTGTTTTGAAAATTTTAGAATTTTGAAACTTTGACACAAAACACGATTTTTCCAGAAACCCTAATCTGCCGTATGACAAAAAACTTGAACTTTTAGACCTGCAAACGTCGAAAACACTGTTTTGCTTAAGAAGATGATTTTTTGAATGAATAACGTGAGTTTAACACCAAAACTAATCGAATCTCACGCAAAATCAAGAGCCAAAGCCCTGATACCACTTGTTAGGGAGGACTGTGTACGTACAGAGTACGAACGGATTATGCGTCAAACCGAATCAAATAGTGCGGAATCCTATTTGATTGGCGATCCAATAAGTGAGAACGCAAACCCGATCGATCTAACGATTAAAGAAACGTTAAGATTGAGTAGAAAACGATCAGATGCGAACTATGAAGTTGGAATATGCGTTCTGGACGCTCTGGACGGCAAGGTACGAGGGTATACGATATAAATGTCAAAAGTCTCGTTTTTCCATGAATTAAGTGGTATTATAGGTTAGCAATCTTCATTCGTGCAACTGAACCATGAGCATGGTTTAGTCGTGCGACTGACCCATGCAACTGATTCATACGCATGACTGAAGGTTCAGTCGTGCGACTAAGTCATTCTCATGTTTCAATCGTACGACTGATCCCGTCTCCTGGTTCAGTCGTGCGACTAGTTCATTAGCATGATGTCTTCATGCGTATGGTCCATACGTATGGTCCATTAGCATGAATCATCATACAACAACTTCACACCTATATAATAAATTCATATATATGAATTAAAGATACATTAACATCAAAGCACAAATCATATATCATAATATCGTTTCATTACACATATGTAAGCCATGACAGACTTTAACATTAAGCACATAAACTAGGGACATATGTATCAACATGTTATTTTGACAGAATTATTAAGAAGACATTCATGTTTCCGGGTCAACCAATTGGAGACGTTCAAAATGTAAAAAACAATTTCGACTATAATGACTCATGAATTTGTATTATAGAATGTGTTTTCCTAAGTTTCTATTTTTGGATAAATAGGAAGGACTAGCGAAAGATTAGCAAAGAAATCACTAAACAGATTTAAAAATACAACAGGAAGCCTGATAGAGATCGACATGGACGAACATACAAACTTTGGTTAGTGATTCTTTACAAAATTATAGTTTTTTAAGGTGATTAGCCTAGTTATAAAACATTTTTAGTATCATTTAATGCACTTTACAATAGATACTGGCGACGAAATAAAAATACCAATCATCTAATTATTATCATTAGAAGGGCCAAGCGTGTGCGCTAATAGTAAACGTAATGTACTTTTGTGTGAAAACCGACTTCTAGGTCATAACTCTAACCTTATCATCATGCATCTTTTCCCATTCTACTAATATTATTGCTACTATCATTTATATTATTCTCTCGTCCAAGCTAATCGATTTTATACGAGCAATGTCGGCCGCATTTGGTAATGCGGATGAACATGGTCGACCGCATTTGGTAAATGCGGATGGGCACTATGAGCCGCATTTCACCTTGTCATGATTTTTCCAACTTATGTTTTGTGATGATTTTGTGCATTCAAGCCTTAGCTTAGTAAACTTAGTGTTCCGGGAAGGTCAAATAGTCACCCATACAATAATTAAATCATCATTCGGAACAATTAAGGAGTGCATGGAAATAAATTTCGGTTGAATGCACACTTGATACTTAAAACACATTTAACAAAAATTTTACCACCCAATATTCTACACTATACTACCATTTAAAATTTAAATAAACTCCCTCACTACAAGCCAAACTCGTCTGCCTCATTCACCCACACACCACCCTACTACACCACCACCCCTTCCAACCACTACCATTTCATGCAATCTTTCTCACCTCTATACACACACACTACACCCTCATATTTCCTCCTCCTCTCATTCATGGTTTTCTCTAGCTGAATACACAACCAAACTCTCTCCATTTCAAGCTTTATCTTCGTAGGAAGCAACAACACTATCCTCGGCCAAGTTCAAACCAAGTAAGAAGGAGACATCTTAGGAGCTTGTAGTGCACAGATCTTGCGAGTCCAAGATTCTCCAGCCCTTGTTGGAAGATTTTCAGTGTTGGGTTTTGTTATATGTAAATCAAAGCTAGTTTAACAATTTAAACTATAAAAATGCAGTGGAAAGTAGGGTTTAAAGTGAGGTTACCAATCTGAAATTTTTACCATTTTAAACCATAAACAAAACCCAAGAACATGGATCAATAATATATGTGAAATAGTATGCTATCAAAACCAAAAACAGCCATAGGTGGTTCAAAGAAACAACCTTTCTTGCACAAGATGTTGTAAATGGAAGAAATGAAGATGATGATGTTCTTGTATGTCTAGCCTTCAAAAGAGAAGGCCTCAAGCTTGTATACCCACAAGCCTAAACAAACACCTAATCTTGTTAGGTAGAAGAGCACCAAGACCAACTCCCCTTTGAACAATCTGAATCAGCCAAGAAGTTCTTGAAGAGAAGCCAAGAAATCCGAAATTTCAGCCTCCTTTTTCCTTCTTGAATCCGAAAATCTTTTGTGCTTTGAGAGAGTGTCTTGCTTTGTGTGTGTAAGAGAAAATGTAGGTTATGGAAGAGTTTAAGAGTGTCTCTAATCTTGCAAAGACCAAGACTAAAGAGGAGTTCCCAATGCCCACATGGGGCGGGACCGAAATTTGGGTTCAAAATGGGTTCCCCTCATTTGAAACTTTTATAGAATTTACTCTTTCAACCCTTAGTTTTATAAAACTAAAACTATTTTAATTTTATAACATTAACACACTATTATTTTTTATTATTTAACCAACTTAAATAATGAAACAAATATTTTCTCATGAACAAATTTCCATATAATGTTGTTCTATCACAAAAGCAATGTTTTAGAAAACCCATTTCTAAATAGTGTTATATTTATTTGTATGATCTCATCAACAAATATATTTATTGTGTTTGTATATCTTGTTATTGGTATGACCCGACTTGGACATCCAACGTACTAACCACATCAATCTTGTATGTGTCTTGGACTATAAGATCCACAATCTCCCACTTGCATAAGATTCATAGAAGAGGATGCAAGCAGTAAATACCGTCTAACAACGGTTTACTACCCTTAATACGTATGACTAATCCTTCAATAACATCATCCTCATCAAGACCATACTCGAAATGTTTTAGGTGATCAATTATCTATCCTTTTGTCTCAGATGTCATGTAAATCCCCAGAGACACACAGTGATCATTCTCCTTGATTGACTTTATCAGGCCTTAGAATCTTACTCTCAATGATAAGAGGAGCAAATCCCATCTTGATTACATACTCTCTCACAATTACCTTATATCGTAGCTGAACTCAGCTATGTACTGCCATGTTTTAGAACAGCGAAGACTAAGTCAAAGTATAATATTGGTAAATATCAAGACCCAATATGTATCTTAGGTCAGATGTTGGACCAAAGAACCATGAGCCAAGATCAGAAAACCTCTAAGTCCCACATGGTATCACAACAACTGCTGAAAGCCTCATCAGTAGTTTGACAAGTGCTGAAGACTTCAACAGCTGAAGATCAAGTGCTGAAGACCTCAACAGCTGAAGAACCAAAGTGCTGAAGTACAACAGCTGAAGAACACAAGTGCTGAAGCTGAAAGACCAAAGTACTGAAGTACAACAGCTGAAGAGTTTACAAGTGCTGAAGATCAACACAATGATGTACAAGTCTGAAGACAAAGACTGAAGACATCAGCTGATGATATCTACTGAAGTCATCAGCTGATGAAACACCTGAAGGTCAAAGTCTGAAGATCAAGTACTGAAGCCTCAGTAGTTTGTCACAACTGCTGAAGAGTACTTCTTCAGTAGTTGTGATATCAGTAGTTTTATATTTTTATGTTTCAGTAGTTTTGTAAAACGACTGAAGAGCTTGTTCTTCAGTCGTTGTAGTTTCAGTAGTTTTATATTTTGTACTTAACATGCTGATATGTTCTCAGTAGTTGTGAACATTTCAGTAGTTTGTTAGAATTAGTTATTTTTGTATTAGATCTGCCAGTTGTCACTTTCGTGATAACAGCAGTGATTGTTGCACTCTATATAAGGAGTGACAACCTATTGTAACGGATGAATGAGAAATGAATGAATAAACGAATGATTTGATTAGAAATATTCTTCATCTATAAACATTCCTTGAAATCAGAAATATATATTCTCTCCCTATAACCGTATGCGCTTTTAATGCTTACAAATATCATTGCTTGCTACAATTTGTCTAATTCTTGTTTGTATTCCGCTGCTTTGTTCCTATACATCAAACTTGTGATCGCTGATCCTGTCAAATGGTATCAGAGCTGGTTAATCATTGATCGATCTAATATTGATCATTGAAACTGCTATTCAAGATCTAAGTTTGATTGAATTAGCTTTTGTTTTTGCAAGAAACGGTATAGAGATTGAATTTTCTGTATTTCTGCTCATTCATCCTGAGATCTTTTCTTGGTTCTCATTGAGTTTGTTGTGGTCTGTCTAAAACTTTTAAAAGCTTGAACTAAATTTTTTTGAACTGAAAATGACTACTCCTTCCAATGATCCTCACAATACTGGTTCCTCAACCAAGCCACCTATGCTGGTTAGGAATGAGTATAACATATGGCAAAGACGTATGCTCCATCACCTGTCTGTTAACAGCGCAGGGTGTTGGACATCAGTGGTACATGGTCCACACAAGCCTATGGTGAATAACCCGGAAACCAATCAAATGGTTCCGAAGAGGAGGGAGCAATACTCAGATGAGGATAAGAAGTTGCTTGAAATTGATGCAAAAGCCCATGGAATTCTGGCCATGGCACTGCCCAATGAAATCTATTCTGGGCTAATGCATCATGAAACTGCCCATGACCTCTGGATGCCTTGAAAGAACAATTTGGAGGAACAGATGAGGTCTTGGCAAATAATAGAGATTCTTGCCCAACAATATGAGACATTCTCTCATAGAAAGGGTGAGACACTAACTCAACAATATGAGCGGTTCTCTTGTTTGATCTCTGAACTAAAAATGGTCAAACTTGAATACACCAATATCAGATGAATAACAGATTTCTCAGATCACTGCCTGAGAGATGGGACACATATACTATTGTCCTACGCTCCAGTGCAAGTTTGGACAAACTATCTCTCACCCAACTCCATGGGAAACTGCTCACTTTTGAGAGAGAGATAGAACAGAAGAGAAAGCTGTCTTCATCTGGAAAGCTCACTGAAGACTTTGTACAAGGCAACACTGCCTTGTGGGTCATGAGTCAGAATATGCTTCATCTGAATGCCAGTATGATAAGCATATTAATTTCTCTTCAAGCACTTCTGATTCTGCATTTGTGAGTATTGATGGTCAGTTTACTGGGTGTAATAATGACAATCTATGTTTCATTATGGATGATCTCAAGGGGATTGCTGATGATGACTTAGAAGAGATGGATATTTTGAGCCAAATGGCCTTGATAAATATCAGATCTCAGAAGTTCTACAAAGAACTGGAAGAAAATTCCCAGGACTCTCTGGCAAAACCAAAGTTGGTTTTGACAAGAGCAAGTTGAGGTGTCACAAATGCCAAGGCTTGGACACTTTGCAAGAGAGTGTAGATCAACTGGATCTAACTCCACTGCACCCTTTGTGACTTTTCCTGGCAATAGTCAACAAACAGAGGGCAACATCCTGTCACCTCTAGTCATCATCCTCAACAACAATCTCCGGCATATTTTGTTCCTCAGGGTCAAATGCCATATCCGTACCCTTGTTATTACATGCCACAGTCAAATCAAGTTCAAGTTCCTATGACACCACAACCTCATGCATTACCAGAACCTCAGCCTTCCCTATCTCATCAACAACCTCAATCTCAACAACACAGCTTCTTCACCCCAGGAGTTGTTGACTGGAGCAGTTTACCAGATGACTTGTCTGGTCATGATCAACTGTTCTCAGGTGCTGGTCAACATGGTGGTGACAGTCCCTTTGGAAATCTAGCTCTTATGGCTTTGGAGTCTGCTGATACTTCATCTTCCAATGCCTCTACACCTCAGGTATCACAGGTATCCTCTGAGGCAAAAGCCAAATTATGTTCTGAACCATGCATAGCAGCATTTGCTTCCATTAGAGAAGCAAATGTAGCTCTAATTAATAAGACATTGAGCTAGAACAAATTATTTCCAAAAACAAAGCTGAGTTTGAGTTTGTGCTCAAAGATAAAAATGATGAGGTTTATAACTGAATTGCCAAATAATTGATGATAAGGCTAGAGAAGATGTACTTCTAGAGAAGTACAAAGATCTCAAAGAAACCCTTGCAGTTACCCAGGTCGAGTGTGATAGATGGGTACAATCATGCAAAGGTTTTGAAATGCTTCTTAGTAAGCAATCTGCTTCAAATGTGAAGTTTGGAATTGGCTACAATCACACTGCTCCACCTACAGATTTTACCCCAAGAGCAGAGGTAGAATCTGATGGTGAGAGTGATAACCAATCCATCACATCATGTGATCTACCTTCTGATACAGCACAATCAGAAGTAGCAGTCAGCATCACCCTCTTTGAACCTATCAGCTGATGTTGATGGTCCAAATGCTGACATTCACATGATCAATAGGGTTGATCAACTCAGGAGTTAATCCTGAAGGTCCTGAAAGGACTGGAGAGCAGGATTTAACACCTGAAGTTCAAACTTCAACTGCTGTCAGTACTGAAGAGAAGAAAACTGGCAGTAGAAGAGTTTGAAGACTACTAAAGAGGTAGTCAAGAAAGCAACCAATGCTTCCAAAGCATTGAAGAACAAGTCTTCTGTTGCTTCACCATCTTTAGTTGATGATCAACCTAAGATGAAGAAGAAACCATGTGAAGTATGTGGTTTGTTCAATCATCTTACAGATGATTGTTGGTACAAAAGAGGTTCCAAACTCAAACAAAAAGAAGAATTAATGAGAAAATGGTAAAAATGAAAACTGAGTTTGAGACCACATTTGTATCAGCAACATCAAATCCTGTAACCCTTAAGTCCTTAAAGAAATCCAAAAGGAAGGCGTTAAACAGGTGACAGCTGAGGGTGCTCAAAAGAAGAAGGTGCAACATAGGACCTTATCTAACTCCACTAGCAATGTGTCTGATGAGCTGAAAGCTTTATCACAAAATCAGACACAGCTGGTGATGATGGTACAACATCTGTTGGGTAGAGTTAACCAACTAGATTCTCCTGTGTTGAAACCACAGAAAAGGAGGTCTAAGCCAAAGGACTCCTCTTCTACACCATCTTCTTCTTCTCAGGCTGTTGTTACAATAAACATGTTAGTTTACCATCTATTGATGAGACCAGGCCCAAAACCAAAAAGGTTTGGGTCTCTAAAACTAACTGATTGTTTATTATTGCAGGGTTCTTCAACATGCCAAAGTAGCATCTGGTATGTAGACAGTGGGGGATCTATGCACATGACTGGGAACATCTCTCTTCTTCATGACTACTCTCAAGGAAAGAAGGGATTTGTCTCTTTTGGCAATGATGCTAGGGGTTACATCATCGGTAAGGGCTTTGTCTCCAATGGAGAAATCAAATTTGATGATGTTAATCATGTGGAAAATCTCAAGTACAACCTCTTGAGTGTCAGTCAAATGTGTGATAAAGGCCATGTTGCCCTTTTCACAAGTCAAATTGTAGGATTCTGTCATCCAAAGTTTTGCACTTGATTGACAAGGTGTTGGATGATCACACTCTCCTGAAAGCCAACAGGACAGGAAGAGTGTATGCCTTAGATCTCTCTAAGAAGATAGATCTCAAAGGCAATCCTTGCCTATTTTCCAAAGCCTCTTCTCAAGAATCTAAACTGTGGCACAGGAGGCTTGGTCATGTTAATCTCAAAAACATGAATCAGCTTAGCCACAATAGTTTAGTCAGAGGCTTACCAATAAAGGAGTTCCACTGTGATGAAACTTGCACTGCTTGTTTAAAAGGAAAACAACACAAGTCTCATTTCCTCCTATTGAAGTGTCCAAGTCCACTGCCTGCTTGCAATTACTGCATATGGATCTATTTGGTCCTGTGAGAGTAATGAGCATGGCAAAGAAGAAATACTGTCTGGTAATTGTGGATGATTACTCCAGATTTGTATGGACTTTCTTTCTACATTCAAAGGATGAGGCTGCTCAGAAGATTATCCACTTTGTGCTGTACATTGAGAAGCAGTATTCCCTTCCAGTCAAGTGTATTAGGAGTGATAATGGAACTGAGTTCAGAAATCATACACTTGATGACTTCTATCTTTCAAAGGGAATCAAAAGGCAGTTCAGCATTCCAAGGACTCCAGAACAAAATGGAGTAGTGGAGAGAAAGAACAGGACCCTCATTGAAGCTGCAAGGTCCATGCTGGCTGACTCAGGTTTGCCATTGACCTTTTGGGCCGAAGCTGTCAACACAGCTTGTTATGTGCAAAATAGAGTTTTAGTAAATCAGAGGTTGATGAAGACTCCATATGAACTTCTCCATCATTTGGCTCCTCTGATTTCATTTTTCAAAGCATTTGGGTGTCCCTGTTTTATTCTCAACACAAAGGATCAACTCCACAAATTTGATCCTAAGGTGGATGCAGGATACTTTGTTGGTTATTCATCTACTTGCAAGGCATACAGAGTCTTCAACTGCAGAACAAAGATGGTTGAAGAAACTCTACATGTTAAGTTTAATGAATCTCCAAAGGACAAGATTCCACAAAGTCCTTGGAGTTATTTGATTTGGACATACTGCAATATGTTCCTTATCAAACTCCTGCTGTTGCTCTTGTCAACAGTTCACCACCTGGTGGTACTGCTGATGATGATGATGATTGCAGTACTCACCTCTTCAGGTTTAGTGATCAGCTGCCTGACTCAGCTAGACCTGATGTTCCTGTAGCGCCAGTAGCACCATCCACAACAAATGCTGATGAGATTTCTTCGAATTCAACCTCCTTTGAATTACCATCCACTGATTGGTTTCAAGGAAATGATTCACCATCACCATCTGTTGCTGCTGAACCGGCTACAAACACTTGCACAGATCTCATTGTGTATCAAGATCTGAAGAATCACCCTATGTCTCAAATCATTGGTGATATCACTGCTGGAGTATCAACAAGAAGTCAATTGTCAAATTTCTGCTTCTATGCTCTCTTCATCAGTCAGCAAGAGCCAAAGAATTATCACATTGCTTTAAAGGACAATGGATGGGTTGATGCCATGCAGCTTGAGCTTCTTCAGTTCAAGAAACAGCAAGTGTGGGAACTGGTTCCTCTACCTCCAGGTAAGTGTGCAATAGGCACTAAATGGGTATTTAGGAACAAAACTGATGAAAATGGGCTTATTGTTAACAACAAGGCCAGACTGTTTGTTCAGGGGTTTGCACAAGAAGAAGGTATTGATTATGATGAAACCTTTGCCCCTGTAGCCAGACTGGAAGCAATTCGATTGTTTTTAGCTTATGCTGCTTATCAAAACCTTAAAGTCTTTCAAATGGATGTCAAAAGTGCATTTTTGTATGGAAAAGTTAAAGAAGAGGTTATGTATGTCAACCTCCAGGCTTTGAGGACAATAAACATCCTAATTGGGTGTATAAGCTTGATAAAGCTCTTTATGGGTTAAAACAAGCTCCCAGAGCCTGGTATGAGACATTATCAAACTTTCTTCTGGAAAACAATTTCACTAGAGGCTCCATAGACAAGACTTTATTCATTAAGAAAACTGGGCAGCATAATCTACTTGTTCAAATTTATGTAGATGATATTATTTTTGCATCCTCTGATCCAAAGTTGTGTGATGACTTTACAAAGTTGATGCAACAGAAGTTTGAAATCAGTGCCATGGGAGAATTACAGTTCTTTCTGGGGTTGCAAATCAAACAAAAGGCTGATGGAATTTTTATTCATCAGTCCAAATATACAAAAGATCTTTTGCAAAAGTTTGATTTACAAAACTGTAAGCCCTGTTCTACTCCCATGAGCAGCACCACACAACTGGACTCAGATCAGAAAGGTAAAGTGGTTGATGAAACACTTTACAGATGTATGATTGGGTCCTTGATGTATTTAACAGCTTCTAGACCAGATATTATGTTTGCTACATGTGTTTGTGCTAGATTTCAGGCTGCACCTAAAGAGTCTCATCTGATTGCAGTCAAGAGGATCTTTAGATATCTGCAAGGCACTCCATCTCTAGGTTTATGGTATTCTACCGACATTCTGGTAAATTAGTTGCTTTTTCTGACAGTGACTATGCAGGTGTAAGTTGACCAGGAAATCAACTTCTGGTGGATGTCAATTCCTAGGCAACTGCTTGATTTCTTGGCAGAGCAAGAAACAGACCTCAGTTGCTACATCCACTGCTGAAGCAGAGTACATTGCTGCTGCAAGCTGTACATCTCAGGTACTCTGGCTTCAAAACCAACTTTTGGATTATGGCATTACAGAGACTAAGACTCCATTGTTAATGGATAGTGCTTCAGCTCTTTGCATTGTCAAAATCCAGTCCAGCACTCTAGGACCAAACATATAGATATCAGACATCATTTTATAAGGGATTGTTTTGAAAAAGGTCTGATTGATCCTAAGTTTGTGCCTAGTGCTGATGAGCTTGCAGACATTTTCACTAAGCCTTTGGATAGTTCAACTTTCCAAAACCTGGTGTTAAGGCTTGGTATGCTGCAGCTAGAATAGGTGACAACTACTGATGATCTTAGTAATTCATACTGATGATCATGAGTACCTATGTCACATATAAGTACTGATGAGTTCTTTTAACCTCAGCAGTTTTTATAACTACTGAAGGCTAAATGTCTCACAAGTACTGAAGTACTTCATCTGTTCTAAACTACTGATGTAGTTACAACTACTGATGCAGTTACACTACTGCACTCAGTAAAAACAGATAAGTACTGATGTCCTATGAAACAACTGAAATCAGCCAAAAGACTGATGAATGTGTTGAGGACAGTTTGAAACAGCTGAAAAGCTAAGAATTGACGAAAACAGCTGAAGAGAACTTTCTCTTCAGTCGTTTGTACAACTGCTGTTTCATTTTAAACAACTGAAGCAAAACCACGTCTTCAGTTTTTATACTACTGATGACTAATACCAAGTCTTCAGTTGTTTACAACAGCTGATGACAAAACCACTGTCTTCAGTAGTTTCATAACTACTGATGACAAACACCATGTCCTCAGTTGTTTCAATCATCTGAAGTCAGAACCACGGTCTTCAGTAGTTTTCTAAACTACTGATGCCTAACACCACGACTTCAGCTGTTTCAACGTCTGAAAGGATAATACCATGTCAACGGTCGTTTAAAACTACTGATGACTAACACCACATCCTTCAGTCGTTTCCTTACCCGTATCCTATAAATACCCCTAACCTGAGCTCTCCATGCTTCATCTTCTTCCAACCTAACGTTCCTCTCCAAAACTTCCCTCTTCTCCATGGCGTCTATGCAAATTAAACCGCGACACAACTGTGTTGCCTACCTCACAAAATCGCCGATCTGGACTAAGTTCGATACTGCTATCGATCTTATGGTTCAGTCCCAATACAACAAGGCATTCCTTCTGAACCCCGTCTTACATGCCGAATCCTTGAACCAATTTTGGATGAACGTTACTGTTACCACCGAGGAGAGCACCACACCATCCCTCCGGTCAGTCGTCAACAACAAAGAAGTAGTCATTACTCCTGCAACAATCCGTAAAATTCTTCAACTGAGTGATGCTACTTCTCCTGCTGGATATCCGAAGGGCACCATAGATCTATCATTTGCTCAGCATGGATATCAAGGCGATCTCAGTGCCACCACCATCATGAAGAAACTTTAATGACGCTGAGCGCCTGATTTTTCACATGGTCAATGTATGTTTGGCCCCTAAGACGTCGTCTTGGGATCAAATGTCCACCAAATGGCAGCAGTAATGTATTCTATCATTGAGCAACACCACTAAACTTTTCAGAATTAATATTTTCAGAGCTCAAAGATATGGCTCAAAAACTAACTGCCAACCGTTGGATACTTTATCCACGGTTCATAATGGCCATTATTACAGACCAGCTTAATGCTGAGGGACTTGTTGGCTTGGGAGTCCCTGCTACGGCTGTTCTGCCAGAAGTATACTCCCGGCACAACTCTGACCGGACCACAAAATGCTGCCAAGCTGCGAAAACCCACGCAGCTGGAACCCACAGCCACCACCTCCAAATCCAAAGTCCCCACTAAACCCCCCACAAAGAAACCCAAAATGGCTACTCAGGGAATTGAGTCCCCTGAGGATGCCCCTGCAACACAAACGCAGGATATATCCACTAGTCCAAACCCCCTAGTGGATACAATGACTCCTCCAGCCACAGCCGCTCAGGCTTCCTCTCAACAGGAGCCTGCAGCAACCCAAGGGGCACCTACTAATCTGGGATCTTACTCACTTGAGGAGATTGCCATTGAAGAGCACCATCCACCCCAGGTGCACACTGCTTCTATCCCCTCACCCCACACAACCGCCCCTCACAGCCCAACTTTAATAGTTGCACAAGTGCTGACTCAATTGCACTCCTCACCTCCTCCCAGAAACCACTTACTACTGGGAATACCTCTACAATTGAGGGGGAGGAACACAGTGCACCTGAGAACCCACAGCACAGGGTTTCCCAATTCTATCTCCTGGTGTAGACAAGGAGCTTAGAATATCTAGTGAGGCTGCCACCTCCTCTGACTCAGCACATGACCAGAGTGAGGCTGGTAACATTACTAAGACCTCCCTAGAGGCAACAGCTGATGATGGACATTGTCCTGAGGCTGGAAGTCCCCAGTACCAAGCACAAGGGGCACATGCACCAACTGGTCTACACCCAGTGCATGTAATCCTGCTCTAAGCAGGAGGTCAGCTGATTCAGCTTCGGCTGATGATGACCTGGCTTCTTCTATGATGTTCTTGCCCAGAACACAATCCTGGAAGAGAAAGTCAGTAGGCTGCAAAACCTACTTGACCAACTCTCCCAAGGAGAAGACCATCTGCTTCTATCCACCCACAGATGGCACCTTCCCTTGAAGGTTTCCCAACACAGAGCCACCCCAAATCAACCACCTGCCTCTGCTTCAGGCCCTACTTCTCAGGAACAGAACCCTCCTGAGCAAATAGGTGCTGTACTCCAAAATTCCCTCCCTCTCATCACCCCAATAATCACTGATATAGTGATCAAAGCCCTTGATGAGAGGCTTTCCTTAACCTTACAGCCCTTGTTGATGCTGCTGTCCAAAAGACTCTTTCTGCGGTACAACCCCTTCCTCCAATGCAACCAAAAAGGGGGAGAGTACTGCAGTGAAAGAAAGGAAGAGGAAAAGATCCGAGGAAAGAAGAGAAGCAAGTCCAAGAGAGGAAAAAGAAAAGCAACCTCTGCTCACTTACAAGCGAAAGAGAAGTGCTGATGATCACACTGCTGAAGACAAATCCTTGGAGGAGCTGGTCAAAGAAGCTGACACCACACACAGCCGATCCATGGATAAAATAATTGAACAACTCTTCAGGCAGGGGTTTGACACAGCCACACTGGATAGTGAGATCAGAAGGTTAGAAGTACAAGAGATACAAACCCGATGGGCAGGGTATGATGCTCTTGAGAAAGAGAGTTGGAAATAATGATCCGCTTTATTGCAAAATACTTGGGAAGATCATTAATGGAGATCCGCGCATGGACCAGGGACAGCATTCTGGCTATAGCCACCAGAATCTGTCTGTCTGAGCAATTCAACAAAGGGATTATTTGGAAGCCCTTGATGAGGCTGGGGCTGGTAAAAGGTTAGAGATGGCTAAACTCACAAAGGCGAAGCTAACTACAAGGATGCTAGATCAACCTTCCCTTCCACCCACTCAAACAGATCCTATCCCTCAAATCTCCCAACCACCTCTAAGCCAAAATCCAAACATCCTCTTTCTTCAAAACCAATTCCTTCACCAACCCAACCATCATCCAGTGATGTACCTAGAAGGAGAGAAGGGTGCTGAGGATGGAAGAAGAAGAAGAGGAGAGGATGAAGATGATAGTCTGCCACTCTCTGCTGTTCTGAAGCTACCAAAACCCCGAAGTCAACCCATGATCACACCTGACTCTCAAGGGAAATGGTCAGAGTCAAGATAGAAGAAGAAGAACAGCAGAAACAGCACGATGAGCAACTGTTGAAGATGGTTGACAAGGAATTTCCTCAGTCATCATCTATTCAAGCCATGAAAGGGCATGCTCAAAGGCTGTACACTCTCAGGCACACCTTTCAGTATCAGAAGGAGAGAGTGAGAGTATGGCCAGACCCCAGGGTGAGTTCTAGAATCCATAAAAGAACTATCCACACAGATACAACGGCCAGTACGAAAAACAATAGAGTCTACCATCATGTTGGCCGTTGTAGTCTCACCTTGGGAAATCATTGATGAATTCAAGAAAGCTCACCAAGCAAAGAAGACACCTCAAGCCTTACTAGAAAACAAGATGATTAAGAAGGGGTTGTTATATAAAAAGCTTGAAGACATCCAAAAGAATGAGCTCCAGTTACTCCTTGAAGGCAACCATCCTCATGATTTGTATATAGGGAGGTAACTACGGTGGAGCTGAAAAATGGCAGGACCATGAAGTACTTATCAGAGTACTATGGTCCAGAGTTCTTCTTCGAAGGAGGAGCAGAAGAACTCTCTCAGGAGGAACAAGTTGTTCTCCTTGAGGCCTATGTTCGTGAGTCATACAGACTCATTATGGGGAAGTAAATCTCATGAATGGGATAACAACTCTGTGTCCAGTTCCCCAAAACAGAGTTCCCATTCATACTCTGCCAAACGAATATTTGAGATTTCTTCCCAGGCTGGAGCTTACATGGGTCATCTTCTCTACTGATCAAGAAGGAAAAAGACCAACATTTTGCCATCAATAAGTGGGAGAATAAATAAGTTAGAGGTTTTGGCTGCATTGGTTCAGGGGGAGTTTGTTGGACCAAAAGAACCAATGAGCCAAGATCAGAAAACCTCTAAGTCCCACATGGTATCACAACAACTGCTGAAAGCCTCATCAGTAGTTTGACAAGTGCTGAAGACTTCACAGCTGAAGATCAAGTGCTGAAGACCTTAACAGCTGAAGAACCAAAGTGCTGAAGTACAACAGCTGAAGAACACAAGTGCTGAAGCTGAAAGACCAAAGTACTGAAGTACAACAGCTGAAGAGTTCACAAGTGCTGAAGATCAACAACTGATGTACAAAGTCTGAAGACAAAGACTGAAGACATCAGCTGATGATATCTACTGAAGTCATCAGCTGATGAAACACCTGAAGGTCAAAGTCTGAAGATCAAGTACTGAAGCCTCAGTAGTTTGTCACAACTGCTGAAGAGTACTTCTTCAGTATGTTGTGATATCAGTAGTTTTATATTTTTATGTTTCAGTAGTTTTGTAAAACGACTGAAGAGCTTGTTCTTCAGTCGTTGTAGTTTCAGTAGTTTTATATTTTGTACTTAACACTGATATGTTCTCAGTAGTTGTGAACATTTCAGTAGTTTGTTTATAATTAGTTATTTTTGTATTGGATCTGCCAGTTGTCACTTTCCGTGATAACAGCAGTGACTGTTGCACTCTATATAAGGAGTGACAACCTATTGTATCAGTGAGGAATGAGTAATTGAATGGATGAATGATTGATTTGATTAGAAATATTCTACATCTATAAACATTCCTAGAAATCAGAAATACATATTCTCTCCCTATAACCGTATGCGATCTTAATGCTTACAAGTATCGATTGCTTGCTACAATTTGTCTAATTCTTGTTTGTGTTCTGCTGCTTTGTATTCTGATACATCAAACTTGTGATCTCTGATCCTGTCATCAGAGGATACCAAATGATGTTGGCCTTTACTCAAAATTACTTATGATCAATCAAGAAGATTCCATGTAGTAATGTTTGAGATGCAGTCAGTCCAATATTTGGATCCCACAAATATCTATGAACTTTGGCAGCAACCTTTTGCTCTATATTCATCCATATGAATATCTACCAATCCAAGTTCATAATAGTTTTACCTTCATACTTGTTCCAACAAGTATAAACAACTACAGACATTCAGAGTACATAATTTACTCATGGATGTTAAACTTGCAAAATAGGAATATTAGTTGAATCAATATAACCAAATAATTCATTCAAGTAATAAGGGTTACAATATCTCAATACGGAAACTAAAGATCATATCCAGTCACTAGAATATTGAATTCCCATGGCACAAGTATGACTTTCATGCTTTGCCTTTTCAAGAAGCTTCGTGAGTGGATCCGCAATGTTTTGATCTGTGTGTACTTTGCGAATACATATCTTTCCCTTTTCAACTTCATCCCTTATGTAGTTGAATCTTCGTTCAATGTGCCTAGTTTTTTTATCTGCACGGGGTTCCTTGATTGAGCAATCACACGCTCATTATCACAAAGAATTTCTAGGGGTCCTGAATGGAAGGGACCACCCCTAGATCGGCAATGAATTTCTTCAACCATGCAGCTTCCTGAGGTGCTATTGAAGCGACAATGTATTCTGACTCTCTAGTTGATAATGCCACCACATCTTGCTTAGAGCTCTTCGAAGAGATTGCTCCTCCATTCAAGATGAAAATGTATCCGATTGTGATCGTGAATCATCCCAATCAGTTTGGAAACTCACATCCGTGTAACCCTTTACTATGAGTTCCTCCTCACCAGATCCATAGATTTGGAACATATCTTTGGTCTTTCTTAGGTACTTAAGTATGTTCTTAACAGCCATCCAATGCCTGCTTCAGGATTTTGTTGGTATCGGCTTGTCATGCTCAAAGTGCATGACATGTCTGGTCTAGTGCATATCATTGCATACATGATGGATCCTATAACATACGCATACCGGATCTCTTTCATTTTGTCTTGCTCATCCTTTGAGCTTGGACATTGAGTCTTACTCAATATCTTCCCTCTTTGAATATGTATGGTACCTTTCTTAGAGTTTTCCATCTGAACCTTTTCAAGATCTTCTTAATGTATGCACTTTGATTTAAACCTATCAACCGCCTTGATCTATCCCTATAGATCTTTATTCCCAAATATAGGTGGCTTCACCAAGATCCTTAATGGAGAAACAACTTCCAAGCCAGGTTTTTACACCTTCCATGGTTGGAATATCATTTCCAATAGTAGAATGTCATCGACATACCATACTAGGAAAGTGGTTATGCTCCACTAGCTTTCTTATATACACATGCTTCATCAGCGTTTTTGATGAACCCAAATTTGATTATTTCTTCATCAAAACGGTGATTCCAATTCCTTGATGCTTGCTTCAATCCATAGATTGATTTCTTTAACTTGTATACTTTGTTAGGATGTTTTGAGTCGACAAAACCTTCAGGCTGAACCATATAGACATCTTCCTTAAGATATCCATTTAGAAAAGCGGGTTTCACATCCATTTGCCAAATCTCATAATCATAATGAGCAGCTATGGCAAACAATATCCTAATAGAAATTAGCATTGCAACCGGTGAGAAGGTCTCATCACAATCAACCCCTTGAGTTTGAGTGAAACCTTTTGCTACAAGTCTAGCTTTATAAGTATCCAAGTTTCCATGCATATCGGTTTTCTTCTTGAAATTCCACTTACTTCCAACGATCTTGGAGTTAAGAGGTGGTTCAACCAAGTCCCACACTTGGTTGTCATACATGGATTGCATCTCAACGTTCATGGCCTCAAGCCATTTGTCACAATCCAAATTGGACATTGCACCACGATAGGTGGTTGGTTCATCGGAATCTACCACATAGCATGCATGAACAAAAAAATCCATATCTTTCAGGTGGATTACTAATTCTACCAGATCTGCGAACGTTTTGTGTAAATTGATCAACCACTTGATCATTCCCAACATCCTCATGTTGAGTGCTAGTGTCAACCGTATCAGTTGGTGGTTCTTGATCCTCCTCAAGATCCACAGTTCTACTGCTAGTTCCTTCCGTAAGGAAGTTAGCTTCTAAGAACTCAGCCTTCTTGGAAACAAACTCCTTTTGTTCCAATGGATCATAGAAATAATATCCCATAGAATCTCTAGGATATCCAATGAAGATACACTTAGTGGAACGGCTTTCTAGCTTGTTTGAGGTGGGAGTCTTAACATAAGCCTCAAACCCCATACCTTTAAATATGAAACTGATGAACCCTTCCATGCCATGTTTCAAAAGGTGTCGTTTCACTTTCTTGGTTGGGGCCATATTCAAGATACGGGCCGCAGAGAGCAAAGCGAAACCCCAGAATGATAGAGGCAGTGAGCTTGTAGCCATCATAGATCGAACCATATCCAATAGAGTTCGATTTCTCCGCTCAGACACACCATTATGTTGTAGCATTCCTGGTGGAGATAGTTGTGAGACAATACCACAACTTCTAAGATGATCTCTGAAAGCATCACTTAGGTATTCACCTCCTCTATCAGTGCAGAAAATTTTTATTTTCTTGTTAAGTTGATTTTCTACTTCATTTTGGAAGATTTTGAACATTTCAAAAGCTTCATCTTTGTGTCTTAACAAGTACACATAACCATATCAACTATAGTCGTCGGTAAAGGTAATGAAGTATCTTTCATGGTACCTAGTCATTGGCTTAAAAGGACCACATAAATTTGAATGTATGATGCCTAATAAATCTTTTTCCCATTCGGACTTGCCACTAAAAGGTGCCTTAGTCATTTTACCTTTTAAACAAGATTCACATACATCGAATGAATCATATTCATTTGCTTTTAAAAGACTGTTCTTTTGAAGTGTTTGTATGCGCTTCTTGTTTATATGACCAAGACGGCAATGCCAAAGATAGGTATCACTCAAATCCAATTTGAGTTTCTTAGTGGTGGTTTGGTACAAAGCTATCATATAATGTGTTTTCACAAACCAACTCATAAATACCATTAATAGGAATAGCTTTAAATAAAACGTGCCATTTAAAGAAACATGAATTTCATTTTCAATAAATGACAAAACATAACCATATTGTCTTAATTGGGCAATAGAAATAATGTTCCTAGTCAAACTAGGAGCATACAAAATATTGTTCAAAATTGCTTCCAAACCATTTGGAAGCTTCAAGATGTAGTCCCCTCGGCCTTCAACTTGAACCTTTGCCCCATTCCCCATGTAGACGCTTACATCCCCTTTCTTGAAGTCCTTACTTCTTTTGAACCCCTGCAATAAGTTGCAAATGTGAGTTCCACATCCGGGATCCAATACCCATGTATTAGAGGATATCAAATTAAGATCAATATGAATCATGAAAATTTTACCTGAGGTTTGCCCGACATACCTCTTTGCTTGCAACTCTTTGAGATGGACTGGGCAATTTCTTGCCCAACGTCCAATCTCCCCACACTTAAAGCATGGGTCATTTGATGCAACCTTTGGCTTCTTCTCCGCTGGTTTTGGTGGTGGCGCTCTTACCACTTCCTTTCCCTTTCCCTCAACGTGCCCTTTACCCTTCCAACATTTGCCTTAGGTGCGGGGTGAGGCCTCTTCTTGTTCCCACCTTCATTGATGGTAAGAACAGGTAAAACCCTTTTACCCATGGCCACCTTGGCAGTTTTGAGCATAGAGTGAAGCTCACTAATGTTCTTGTCCCACCCGTTCATGTTATAGTTCATGACAAAGTTGTCAAACCATTTTGACAAAGAGTTGAGGATCAAATCCGTAGCCAACTCTTTCGAGACGGGAAAATTCAACCTTTTGAGGAGGTCGATGTGGCTTTTCATCTTAAGTACATAAGATGAAACAGATTTGGTGTCGTCCATATGACACGTATGGAGTGCTCGAACCGTTTCGAAGCGCTCTACCCTTGCTTGTTGTTGGAACGTTTCCTTCAACTGGGTACTCATGTCTAATGCTCCATGATGTTCATACTCCTTTTGGAGATCCGGAGTCATTCTTGCCAACATGAGGCAAGACACTTGCACCGAGTCCATAGTGTATTTCACCCAATTATTGTAGGCCTCCTCATCCTCCTCATTAGGTTGATCGGGAATCGGATCGTCTAAGATGTACGATCATTTCTCTTGCTTGAGAACAGTTCTCTAGTTTAAAAACCAATCAATAAAGTTGTTATGGTTTAGAAACTCCTTTTGGAGAATGGTCCTTAGTGATAGTGAGTGAGCGGATGGGATTTCATTATTATCATTGTTGTTGGTGGCCATCTACAAAATATAACAAAGTCCAATTTTTAGTATTTATGATATTGTTCATATTTTAATAATTAAATCCCCTTTTAGGTGTCTTACACAATTTTAAAATTCTAAAATTCTAGAATCCAACGTTACATTTAAATAGTGGTTAGGTGACCTTTATCCCATTATTTAAATTAACAAGGTAGTCAATGTTTTGACAATTGCAACCCTTTGCAACTTCTAGGGTATGGGATTGACTTTAAAACATCATATGTATAGTCGGAATGTTTATCCCATCAGCACCTTTGTAAACCATATTGTAGGTGATCCATTTAACATGGTTTGCAAATCAACTTACCCTACTTGCACACACATGTGAGTTTTCCACATAAGTGGTTAGGTGACCTTTATCCCACAAATATGGTATCCCCACCTCAAATCACAAGTTCCCTCAAAATGGTTAGGTGACCTTTATCCCACTAAGAGTTTCCAAGTAACTCAAGTGTTGTGCAAAAGGATGGTGTTAAACTTGTTTATAAAAGAAATTTTAAGTATTCATAATCTTTGTTTTGAAAATTCTATGTACCTTATATTTGCATGCTTTCAAATACAAGGTACCCTATGGTTCACTTTTAATAAAACCCCTTTTATTAAAATCATTAATCCTTTTAATAACCTTTTATTAACCACTTAATAATAAAGAACCATAAATTTTCAGCTTGTTAAGTTTGTTAATGAGTTTGTTATGCATATCCAAATATCAACCAAAAATCATACAACAAACATCCAAACAAGCATAATCATACAACATAAGTGCATAACACACTTGTTTGCCATCACAAGTATTGTCATAAGGTCTTTCCTAAGGGTTAACATGACCATCAAAATGTGTCCATGAACTCCCACTTGAATCCACATCCAAATGCTTCAAGTGTCCATGTCTTTTGTGTCCTTTTTGGGTCTTCATCTTGTGAATCTTCTTTTGCAAAATCATATCCTAATACAATTTTTTCTAATGAAAGAAATGCACCTAATCTATTTATTACATAACCAAATGAATAAATAAATTACAACACAAAATACAAACACAAATATTACAACCCTTTCAAGAATCAATACAAACATGACAAACCACAAACAACCGAATCCAAAACACATAAGGTCAAGGCTATGTTACGCACCAAAATATGAAACACATACAACATCCAAGAACAAAAATGAACCCCTTATTATAACTTTAAAGTTCTGGCCAACATGAACCAAAACTTTAGGGTTTTGTCCAAACAACACAATCAACCATTTGATGTTAATCTTTCAAGGTTTATACTAAAGCATGTAAGATTAAACCTTGAAACATAAGGGATTCAAACATCCACAACAAAACAGCCCCTAATGGGTTGAAAAAGTCCATGAAAACTAACTTTTCAAGAACTTTTGAAGCACATATTCCACATATCCGGCTTTAGATGCCATTGTTGGGTTTTGTTACATGTAAATCAAAGCTAGTTTAACAATTTAAACTATAAAAACGCAGCAAAAGTAGGGTTTAAGTGAGGTTACCAATCTGAAATTTTTACCATTTTAAACCATAAACAAAACCCAAGAACATGTATCAATAATATATGCGAAATAGTATGCTATCAAAACCAAAAACAACCATAGGGGGTTCAAAGAAACAACCTTTCTTGCACAAGATGTTGTAGATGGAAGAAATGAAGATGATGATGTTCTTTTATGTCTAGCCTTCAAAAGAGAAGGCCTCAAGCTTGTATACCCACAAGCCTAAACAAACACCCAATCTTGTTAGGTAGAAGAGCACCAAGACCAACTCCCTTTTGAATTATCCGAATCAGCCAAGAAGTTCTTGAAGAGCAGCCAAGAAATCCGAATATTCAGCCTCCTTTTTCCTTCTTGAATCCAAAAATCTTTTGTGCTTTGAGAGAGTATCTTGCTTTGTGTGTGTAAGAGAAAGTGTAGGTTATAGAAGAGTGTAAGAGTGTCTCTAATCTTGCAAAGACCAAGACTAAAGAGGAGTTCCCAATGCCCACATGGGGCGGCCGAAATTGGGTTCAAAATGGGTTCCTCCCATTTTGAAACTTTTAAAAATTTACTCTTTCAACCCTTAGTTTATAAAATTAAAACCTATTTTAATTTTATAACATTAATACAATATTATTTGTTATTATTTAACCAACTTAAATAATGAAACAAATAATTTCTCATGAACAAATTATCCATATAATGTTCTTCTATCACAAAAGCAATGTTTTAGAAAACCCATTTTCTAAATAGGTGTCAATATTTATTTGTATGATCTCATCAACAAATAAATATTTATTGGTGTTTGTATAGTTTGTTATTGGGTATGATCCGACTTGGATCATAACGTACTAACCACATCAATCTTGTATGTGTCTTGGGCATATAAGATCCAACATCCAGATCATTCTGTCCCTATACACTCTCCGTATCGTGAACCGCCTAAAGAGTAAGCCTCATCTTACCCGAAACAAGCTATGTGATGTGTTATTCTTTCCCCTATCCACCAAAATCTTATCATTCTTGTAACCAACAGAAAACTTGCTGCCACAACCTTGTTCATGAGAAGCTTTTAACAATTCCTCAAGGTATCTCACTCATTATATATGTCATACTATGGGTGTAACCCAATTTACACCATGAAAACCCTCTTTTTGGGTTTTGTTGCATCATCTAACTTGCACATCTTTCAACCCTCCAAAGCCAAGCATGTAACCTTTTGAAAAATCAGTTTTCTAATCTCCTAACAACCTGTTTTAAAACTACAAAGGGTTGGGTAATGCTAACTCACAAGATATAACGTTTTACACATGTGCATGGGGTAAAAATGGTGTAATCTTTAAGTTTCCATCTTATTCATAAAGTGGGTGTTGAACCCATGGGTTAGGCATGTTATTAAAGTATGTTTTAGATGATATTGAGTGTATGAGGTGATGTTGATGGCTGAAAAAAGGGTCTTAGACGCGCAAGCAAATTGGTCATATTCAGGGACCCGAAAGGTGGTAAAACAACTTAAAAATAAGAAAACTTGGAACTTAATTTTCTTAAAAAGTATTCTAGGCTTAAAAAGGATTAACAAAGTAATTGGACTGGATTGTGTTGATTAAATAATCAAGGGACAAATTAAAAGGGGTATTTTCTTAGTAAAAATGTGTTTTTACGAGTTAAACATAAAAGCAGGGTGTGACACCCTTCCTATGAAACCCTAACTTTCTGTAAAAGAAACTTTTTATATAAAGACTTAGCAACCAAAAGCTAGTAAGACACTAATCTAATGACACACCTAGTGCGTTTTCATAACCCTAGAACTAGTGGCTTAACACTTAAATCTTAATGGTATGGTGCTAGGCTTGAGACTCTTTCCCGGTACACGAAGAATCCATTGCTTAAATCTTCTTAAGGTGAGTTCAAGTGTTCCCCTTGTTACTAATGTTTATGGATGAAGCATACTCTGTTTAAACTGAACTATTTTAGTGTTGTATTATGATGCTATATGTTGTTGTAATGTTGATACCTCCTGATACTTGTATCACAGTTATTAATTCTTTTGTGAACTGCTTGTTTACATGGGTAGATCTATTTGGGGAATCCCCCACACACAGTACCTTCCATGATGAACGAGAAGGGTACTACACTAAGATCTTGTGGGGTACTACACTATGGTGGACCATCCGGTAGGTACAGTCTGCTAGTTTGAGGCTCAATTCTCCCCATGGGGTTTTAACCGGTAACACAATTTTTGAAAAGGCTAGCCGGGGCTGAGTGCAGGGTTGATTGTGATCCCCACAACGATGATACCATGACTTTTAAATCAAATGTGGATTCTAATGAATCCTTGTTTTTAAACGTTAAGCACTTAAATTCACCAACTTTTTAGTTGACACAAATTTTCTTTTGAGCATGTTTCAGGTAATCCATGATGAGAGTCTAGAAGTTGTAGAAGGCTTGACCTCGTACCGTGACCATGGCATTGGCTTGTTTTGATATGAAACATTTTGAACACTTCACATTTATTTTTGTTGGAAAACAATTTGTAATGACGTTATATGTACTCCTTTTGTTTGGGGGCTAGACCTATTTCTAGCCTAGGTTGATTTGAATATTAAGGTCATGTGTTGTTCTCTCCCTTTGTGCTCTCATGATGGTTTGTTTCCGATGTCATTTGTTGCTGCCAATTTGTGACGTCCCACCCTCCTTGGGCCCGGGGTGTGTGTAAGGCCCCGTTCCCGGAGACCTCACAGTTGGTCATTCACAGCATTAAATACATTAAACATTATAAATTTACAAGCTTAAGCAGCAGAATTATTTTAACAAAAGTCATTCATTTCATTAAAACACTGTTGTTGAGTAATACATTATTGTTTAACTGAATACAAAAGAATTGTTTAATTGCATTACAAAAAACAGCAATCATAAGTAATAAAATACTTTCTGTAAGGTATACATATGAAAATACTCTTTTTATGAAAACTTCATCTTTTTATACGTGAGCACGCATTAACTATACAATCAGATAATGCTTTTTCTCTTTACTGTATGCCTGTTTATTTTGTACTCTTTTATCTTTATCTTTCACTGTCTATGTGGACCAATGAGCAATACCCTAAACTATGTGCATAGGGGAAATGGTGTTGGGCCCCCTGTTCCCTCAAAGGGCTCTAAATACTGTATACAAGGCTGGCCCAGTCACTTAGGGTATGCTGCAAGGGTCCACCAATCTCTATTGACTGGCCCTATGTGCAAAATAGGGTAGCTAACCCGCATCACAATTGAGCTAACGACAACATGGTCATGCACCTCCTATGTGCTTGCAAGACTTGCTAACATTTTAAATTAAGTTCCACTTCTCTTCTTCATTGCTCTTTCACTTTATTATTTGTAATACTTTATGTTACGATAATAAACACACCACGTAAAGTCACACACTAATAGCAATAATAATAATATGGAACAATCATAAAGCAATCATAATAATGCATGGGACAAGCATTAATAGGCCCTAGTCAAACCTCGGTCAAAACCTTAAAAGCACAGACTCCCAAAAAATTCCGTAATAAATTCTAAGGATTAGGCGCATCGATACTATTTGGGCGCATGAGCCCTGTTTGGGTGCTTCATCACTATGCAAGCGCATTAGCCAACACTTAACTGCTTAAACACTTAGGCGCATGAACCATTCAGGCGCATGGACTATTCGGGCATATGGTCCATTCGGACGCATGGACACTTAGGCGCATGGGCTATTCGGGCGTATGGTCCATTCAGACGCATGGACATTTAGGCGCATGGGCTATTCGGGCGTATGGATACTTAGGCGCATGGGCTATTCGGGCGTATGGGTACTATTTGGGCGCATGGGCCTACACTTAGTCGTCTGACTAATATTCTAGGCGCGTGGACCACTGTTCAGGCGCATGAATTACACTTAACACTTCTAAGGCATTTCCAGGCGCATGGGCCTTACTTAGGCGCATGAACCTTCTGCTCAACATGTTTCTAGGATATTTTCGATCCCAAACATCAAGCCTATTTGTTCTAAGCTTACCAAGGCTATTCTAAACATGAACAACCTATAAGCATCTAAGGAACATCCTCAAGCATGCATAATCCATATGGGTATACATACATAAATATAGTAAAAACCGTTTAAATACATTTTCAGCCTCAAAGATAGTTTAAAACAAGTAAAACCGGGGTCTAGAAACTCACCTGGTGCAACTTTGGGTGTATCTTCCTTCTAACCCATATGCAAATGAGTTCAAACACCTAGAAACCACCAAAAACACACACATGAACAAACACACACGAACACACACACATACAAACACATAAGCACATTACCAAGACAAAACCCATCATGAACACTAAGAAACTTTGAATTTAGCCTCTTCTTCATCTTCTTCTCCAAACCCGTAAGCTTTCGTCTCTCTCTCTCTCTAGAACCGAAATGAAAAAGGTGATGTGAAGTGAGGGTGGGCGGCCATGCCCACCTTTACACTAACTTTTTGTACTTTTGTCCTTTTGACACTTTTAACCCCTCATCTTGGGTTAAATTGCATTTCTTACTTTTATTCTTCATTTCTTATCTTTCCTTTAAAAGAATAACCGGGTGTTACAGTGTGATAGATTGGTATCAGAGCCAGAGGTTGTAGAGAAGTTTGGAATACCATAGTAGACCCTAGGCTACAACCCTGATACCTTAGGACTACCCTTGTGGAAATTGTTGGATGATTGGGTTGGGTAAATTGATGATTACACTTGATCAACATAATCATGAATTTACCGGACGCGTAAATTCTAGCATGGACCTTTGGTTGTGTTTGGACCCTTCTTTGTTTGAAACTTACGATACAAAAATTTCCTTGTGTGGTCTAAGAGTTTTATTAAAAGAACCTTTCTATTTGTCATCATTCGATAAGACTACTGATTTCTGATACTATAAGTATTGCTACTATTATGTGTACTACTACTACCATGATCTATGAGAAACCAAATTACTCATGATAATTTTACAGGTTATCTGAGACTATGGCAGGAAAAGGTAAAGCACCAGCTCACCTAGTTCACGAGACTACTTCTATCAGGAGCAGTTTGAGGATCATTCCTTGGACGGAGTATGAGGCTTACCTCAAGAGGTGTGGACAACCTGGGTTTTTTATCTGTGACTTCGGATGACTTGAAGTCAACAGAAGACTCCACTTCGACGTCCCTAGCATGGAGCTAAACGTGCTTCAACTCACCGCAAGTTGTCGCACTCACTCACTCACTTCTCCCTCCTATCGGGGACATGGGTGCACAGAATATTACCCGCCTCGGAATGAGTGTTAGGCCAGGACCTTCAGTTTCTTTCAGGATGCCTCCTCCTCCGCCTCCACCAGTTAGGAGACCGATACCGGCCCCACAGCCATTTGACCCACTCTGACACCACCCGTGTGATGAGCACTGGATGCCACCTAGGCACATCATGTATGACGGCCCTAGAGTACTAGCCGGTGACCGGTACTCCCAGTGTAGCCGCCGGGCAAGTGATGTAGGTCCCTCCAACGTTGCACTGGACGAGAGTTGGAAGACCGTCCATCGTCATGAACTGACACTTCAGCACGCCATTCGGACATCATAGTCTGCCTAGTTTCAGGCCATGATGGCTTCACATGGGGTACAATGGTTGGAGCAAGAGTAGAAAAAAGAAGAACTTGGGGTGGCTAGGATGGTTGAAGAAGAAGTGGATGTGAAGGCCTAGTGGGGAAATGGGATTATCTATCTCTTAGACAGTTGAAGGAAATAATTTCTATTATTAACTGATACTATTATTAATTAGTATGGGGGAAACGGTACCTTCCAAGTTGAAAACCATGACATATATTTTATTTTAATCCCTATGATGGACGATCTTATGGTTGTTTAAGAAACTATTTCTATCTGATACTAACCTTGCAGGGTGAATTGGTATGGAGTATTTAAGTCCCCAAGTTTGATGGAAACAATTTGGTTGCTCGCGAATAAACTCCCTAACTATGCTTAATGAAACTATCAACTATGTCATGTTGTTCATATACTATTATTGTTGTGCAACTGTTGGTGTGACCTTTAAGGTAATCAACGTGTTGGGATGATAGAAACTTATTATATGATGCTAAATGAGTTGCTTGTCTTGAAATTAGAATGCCGCCAAGAAGAGGAGCCCGCATGGGTAGGAAAGGAACTGGCAGAGGCCCCCGTGAGGAGCCTGGACGAGAAGGGAATCAACCACCTACCCTGCCGGTAATCAATAACCCCAAAAGCGATGAAAGAATCGCAACATTGTGGCGCATCGACTCGCTAATGCCATACCCACCATCATTGCCCAGATCAATACTGATCGGGACAATGCCAATGGAAACTGGGAAGAACACCATGATGATACCGATGGACTCTGCACCGGGTGCTCATCCAAGATGTTTATGGCTTGCAAACCCAAAGACTTATATGGCACCGAGGATGCTATCAAGACTTACCGCTAGATGGATGAGATCGAGGCGGTACTGGACATGAGTGAGTGCAAGATGGAGCACATGGTACGATTCGCCTCCTAATCTATAAAGGGATCAACGCTCGAGTGGTGGAAAACCATCACTCAGCCCCGAGGAAGAAATACTGCAGGTCGTATGAGTTGGGCCGAGTTCAGAGAATTGATGATCAATAAGTACTGTCCAATCAACGAGCTGGAGAAACTGGAATTTGAGTTCTTAGGCCTAGAGATGAAAGGACCAAACTACACTGAGTACTTCAACCGGTTTCTAAACCTGTCTAGAATGATGCCCCATTTGGTGACACCAGAAGCCAAAGGTAAAGCCTGATTTATCTGGGGTTACATCCTAAGGTTTGAGGAATGGTCCAATTTTCTAGGCCTGCGACCCTACAACCTACAGTGGATCTCAATATCAGCCTAACTGACGACCTGGTTAGGGCTGGATGGATAGAATAGGGAAGAATTGAGGAAAGAAAGAGAAAATGGGTTGATGCCAAGAAGATGATGGGTAGCAGCAGTGGTTCGAGCAGGAAAGCAAGTGAAGGTGTAAGGTGTGACGATCAAGGTGGAAAGGCACGAAGGTTGTATGTAGGCACAAACCCTTAATGCAACAAGTGCAAATTGCACCATCAAGGGGAGTGCAACCCAATGCCCTGTTTTAGGTGCAAGCGAATTGGCCACTTGATCAAGGATTGCACATTGACACCGGGTAAGCAGTGTTATGAATGTGGAGACCTAGGGCACATGAGGAACAAGTTCCCCAATCTGGCAAGAGACAAGGATGCGAGACCTAACACGCCGATAGGAAGAGCATTTGTGATGGATCCAAATGGCGCTCGCAAAGAACCTCATGTGGTCAATGGTACGTTTCTCATTAACAACCATCCTGCTATTGTACTGTTTGATACTGGAGTAACTGCTAGCTTTGTTTCAACTACCTTTAGACCCTTGATTGACTCGAGGTCGTGTACTCTGATTGATAAGTTCACCATAGAATTGGCTGACGGTAACAATTTTGAAACTAATGAACTCAACAAGGATTGTTTAATAGTTCTAGAAGGTAGTTCATTTAAAGTAGATCTGATGCCTATTAAGTTAGGAGGATTTGATGTAGTCGTTAGCATGGATTGGTTGCCTAGGAATAGGGCCGAACTCATGTGTGATGAATGCCTACTTAAGATACCTCTAAATGACCGGAAAATGCTAGTTATTCATGGCGAGAGGAACAACATGCTATATCCTATGATATCTCATTTGAAAGCTACCAAGAGTCTTAAGAAGGGATGCTAAGCTTTCATACTCTATGTAATGAATGCTAAAGAGGAGAAGAAGATGAATGATATTTTGGTGGTTTCTCAATACCTGAAATTATTCCCCGAAGACCTACCAGGACTCCCTCCAAATCGATAGATTCAATTCCAGATAGACTTGGTACCGGGTGCTGTGCAACTGGCCAAAGCACCATACCGACTCACCCCACCTAAAATGAAAGAACTAATGCTTCAAATTTGGGAGTTACTTGATAAGGGATTCATCCGACCGAGTGTTTCGCCATGGGGTTAACCAGTGTTATTTGTAAAGAAGAAGGATGGAACCATACGTATGTGTGTCGATTACCGAGAATTAAACAAGCTGACAATAAAGAATCATTTTCCTCTTCTGAGAATTGATGACCTATTCGATCAACTACAGGGAGCTAGCTATTTTTTGAAGATCGATCTGAGATCGGGATACCATCAACTGAAGATAAGAGAAGAAGACGTACCTAAGATAGCCTTTAGAACTAGATATGGCCAGTATGAGTACCTAGTCATGCCCTATGGACTAACTAATGCCCCAGTGGTATTTATGGATCTCATGAACCGAGTATGTCGCTCGTACCTGGACAAGTTTGTGATCATATTATTGATGATGTCTTGATCTACTCCCGTAGTAAGGAAGAGCATGAGAAATATCTTAGACTGATTCTTGTGTTAGTCAAGAATGAGCAATTATATGCCAAGTTATCCAAATGTCAATTCTGGATGCGCGAAATCCAATTCTTAGGGCATATAGTGAATAAAGATGGAATTCAAGTAGTTCCTGTCAAGATAGAGGCCATCAAGGAACGGAGGATTCCCGAAACTCCCACTGAGATAAGACAATTCCTTAGGTTGGCAGGATACTACCGAAGATTTATCAAGGACTTCTTGCATATCGTGCAACCGCTAACTGCTTTGACTAAGAAGGATACCACCTTCGTGTGGGAGCAAGAACAAAGTAGTGCATTTGAGACGCTCAAGGAGAAGCTGTGTAGTGCACCTATCCTTGCCCTACCGGAAGGAGTCGAGGACTTCGTGGTATATTGCGATGCTTCGCGTCAAGGTTTAGGATCCGTGCTAATGCAACGCGACAAGGTGATCGCGTATGCGTCTAGGCTGCTGAACGAGCATGAAAGGAATTACACTACACACGAACTGGAGCTAGGTGCCGTGGTGTTTGCACTGAAAGTTTGGAGACACTACCTGTATGGCACTAAGTGTGTTATTTACACCGATCACATGAGCTTACAACACATTCTCGATCAGAAATGCTTAACATGCACCAAAGGAGATGGGTAGAACTGTTAAGCGACTACAAATTTGAAATACGCTACCATCCTGGCAAGGCCAACGTCGTGGCAGATGCCTTGAGTAGAAAGGGAAGGGAAAAACCCCTCCGTGTTTGTGCATTAAGGATGAGTGTGTACACCAGCCTTACCACTCAACTAAAAGAGGCACAGAGAGAAGCGTTAGGAGATGAAAGGGTACAAGAAAAGGGGCTAACAGGGATGGAAAAACGATTCGAATTGAGCCTGCATGGACTTTACAAGTATGAAGAAGAACATGGGTACCAAAATATGGAGGGATTAGGGAAATGGTTTTGGATGAAGCCCATAAATCCAGATACTCGATTCACCCTAGGAGCGATAAAATGTATCAAGACATAAGAGCACTGTTTTGGTGGCCCGACATTAAGAAGTCAATAGCCAACTGTGTGGGAAAATGCCTGACCTGTGTGAGGGTCAAAGCTGAGAATCAGAAACTGTCAGGAACCTTACAACAACATGAAATCCCTGAATGAAAGTGGGATAACATTACCATGGATTTCTTCACCAAGTTACCAAGAACCGCTCGTGGACACGATGCTATTTGGGTAATTGTGGATAGACTCACCAAGTTAGCTCACTTCTTACCGATCCGAGAAGACTACGACATGATGAAATTGGCTCGTGTATACGTAGATGAGGTGGTAACTAGGCACAGAGTGCCATTGTCGATCATCTCCGACCGTGACAGGCATTTCACCTCGCGATTTTGGAAATCTCTCCAACAAGCTTCAAGAACTCGACTAGACTTTAGCACAACATATCATCCTCAGACAGATGGGCAAAGTGAGAGAACCATTTAGACCCTGGAGGACATGTTAAGGGCTTGTGTGATTGATTTCGGTGGAAGCTGGGATAACCACCTTCCCCTGGTCGAATTTTCTTACAGCAATAACTACCACGCAAGTTTCAAGCAACCCCGTATGAGGCCCTGTATGGCATGAAATGTTGATTGCCACTAAGCTGGAACGAGATTGGGGATAGCCAAGTAATAGGACCCGACATCATAATAGAAACAACCGACAAAATAGGCAAAACAAAGGAGCGACTACGGACCGCTTGAGATTGTCAAAAGACATATGCTGATAGGAGACGAAAGCCATTGGAATTCCAGATTGGTGATAGGGTAATGTTAAATGTCGCACCCTGGAAGGGAGCCGTGAGATTCGGCAAAAGGGCACGCTAGGCCCAAGGTACATTGGACTCTTTGATATATTGGCAAGAGTGGGTCCGGTAGCATATCAACTAAGGCTACCACGAGAATTGAATTACATACATAATACCTTCCATGTGTCCAGCCTGAAAAAGTGTTTAGTAGATAGAAACCTGGAATTGCCGATGAAAGAAACCAAAATTGACAGCAAGCTAAACTTCATCGAGGAGCCCATAGAGATTACCGATAGACTGGTCCAGAAACTCAGGCGTAGTCGCATACCTGTTGGAGCTATAAAAGATAGTCTATATTATCAACACAATCAAAGTCAACAAAAGTCAACGTCACAGTCAAAGTCAACAAAAGTCAAACCCGACACGTTGGAGACGAGGATCCGAGACGAGACGTTGAAGATTTAGATGACTAGGAGTTTTATTGTAATAAATATATTTTGTGCGAACAAAATATATTTTGTCTTGTTTTTAGTCATTTTTATGCTTTATATGTAATTTTGTATTAATTAGCCTAAGTCTAGGGAGTTAAGTGTAATTAGTGAATATTAGTCTAGGCTATAAATAGGTTAATTGTCATTAGTGTTGGGGAATGGTTGAATGACCAATTGATTGAGGGATTTACTTGTAAACAATATTATTAGCAATCAATAGAGATCAAAGGGGTTTTGATTGTGATTATCATATTTTGATCTAATTCTTCATGATTTGATTCAAGTTTCATCATCCTGGATTTACAATTTGGTATCAGAGCCTTATTAGATCAAATTCACTGAAGATTTGAAGATTTTTAGAGAGAGAGAAGTTGAGGTTTTGGGTGTTTTTCTTCAATATCAAGTTTTCATCGATTTCGGATCAAATTTAAGTGTTATTGATATGGAAATTGATTGAAGTTTCCTTGTTATTGGTTGGGAAAGCTCTGTTCATCATCAGGCTTCAAATCCATTGAGATTTGGGCGATTTCAGATTGATTTCGTGTTGAAAAAGCTTTTCAGCTTCGTCCAGTGAAATTAGTTGTTCTTCCAGCGAAACTACGAGTTCTTCCAGCGAAACTACATGGGTTATCCTCATTGAAGTTGTTTTTTGCTATCCTGCGAAACTAGTTTCATTGAACGAAAGTTCAACAGTGCTTGTGGGTGATTTACAAGCGAAATTGCTACCGAAAGTATCATTGAACGAAAGTTGAAGCTTGTTTCGTGCAAACTTATCAGCGAAACTAAGTCATCTTGACATTCGTCTAGCGAAACTGCTGCCGAAATTGTCAGCGAATCTACTGTTGGCTCAGTGAAACTAGAGTTCACAGCAAAACTAGCTCTGCGAAACTATAATTTCAGCGAAACTATCATTTCTTCAGCTTGACCCCAGTTGCTAAGATTGTCTAGCGTGACATTTAAGAATATATTTTTCCCAGGGGAGAATTATTTTACAATTTTTAGAAAAACTAGTTTAGGGGTGTTTAGTTGTTCAAAATTTTGAATAAAATGTCATCTTTGGAAGATTTTAAATCAGATAAACTCATAACGACACAAAGCCGGTTTGATTCTTTTACAGCAATGAAGAAAGAAAAATTGTCAAATTTGATTGATCGATTCTTAAAGGTGGCAAATAATCTAAAGAAACATGTTCCTGATCTTCGTAATCATGAACAGATTCAAAAGCTTCTAGACCCTCTTCCGTCTGCATGGAATCATCAAGTTAAAATGCTGAAGCAAGAAAGAGGTTATGTTGACACAAAACTTATGGATATGATCAACAGACTAAAATCTCTCGAGCTGGATATCCAAAGAAACGAATTTCAGCAAGCCGTGTTCCCACATCAAACCCACGCGCTTAATACTGATCTTGTTTCTACTGTATCAAGCATACTTGATTACAAAACATATAAGATGAGAAGTTGAAGTTATTGAGAACTGATTCGGATTTAAACTCTAAATTCAGAAAAACTGTTGAAGAGAATTGTGAAGCATTAAGAGTCGACAATGGCAGTAAACTGGAGTCTGTGAGAACCGACGATGATAAGGGTGGAAAAGCTGATAAAAGAGAGAAAGAATCCGAGGCTGGCGAGATGCTAAAGGTCAAAGAAGAGGAACAATAAGAAATCACAAGGATTTGCAACTGTGAAAAGAGCTTAGCTGCAGAACGAACTATCATGGGTCTTCCTTATGAGACTGTTCAGGATAGGTGTTCTTCATCTTGCAAAATCAGATTATTTGGAATTTATAAGGCCAACAGATTGTTACTGGAAAATGAGAAGGAATTAAAAATAATCAATCAGGAATTAAAGAAAAATGAAATTTCTTTTTCAATGAAACTTAATAAAGCATTGGTTGAAAATGATCTTTTAAGAAGAACCATTTTGGAGCGTAACGTTGAAATTAATATTTTGAGAGAAAGGGTTGTTTTAGCTTAATTTGAAACGACAAAGCTTCAAACAAAGCTTGATAAATGGACCATGTCACACATGAAAAAGGATGAGCTTATTGCTAAACAACAAGGGGCGCGGGTAAAACATGGGATTGGATATAAATCTGATGGTGAAACTGTATTTAATTCAGTTCCACCCCCCTTCTACTTTATGTTACTCACCAATTCGCAGACCTCATCCTAAAAATGATTTGTTTGAACAACCTACTAATAATCTGCATGCAGGTTTGAGCGGTGTGAATCTTAATAAGGTGCGAGATGATTATGATTCTACAACTGGTATGGGATACAATAAACCGAATTCTGACAGTCAAGCTAACGATTGTTCAGTCCTGGTTGTTTGTAAATCTATATCTACTATTTCCTCTAACTTCTTTAATAAGTTTAAAGCACGTGAAATTCCTACTTTTGAGCCTGTCAAGGTAGTGAAAGATGAGATAAATCAGGAATCATCGAATCATCAAGTTCCAACAACAACAAATCATCCTATTCCTGTCAATCAAGATCCTTTGGAAACAGATCTATGTATACAAGAGTGGATAAGCTCGGATGATGAATCACACACAAGGGAGGGTGTTGGTTCCTCACAGATTAACATATCTCCTAACATTATCAAGTCACAAAAGCTTCCAAAAGCTGAATTAAGATCAATACGGATCTCATCTCCAACTGCAAAACAACCCACTCAATCAGTGAAGATCTCATTCCCTGTTCAGCATAGCAAATGCCAAAACAAGCAAGAATCAGCTACAAGCTCAAAGCAATCCTCATCCCCACCAACATCACACGGTTCAGTCAAGCATCAAAAGCCATTCAAGGCTTGTTTTGAGTGTGAAAAGAAGGTCATGTGGTAAAGAAATGTCCTCAAAGGCTTGCTACGGATGGTAAAGGCAAAACGAATTGCTTCTCCAGCTGTAAGTCTACAAAGAATATTTCAGATGGTAAAGGCAACACGGGTTGCTTCTCTAGATCTAGAGGTAAAAAGCACACATCTTTGAATGGTTGAATGAAAAACCCTGTTGGAGCATATATAGTCATATATAGTGTGTCCGTCGCTTGTCGAATAATCTAGGTTTAATGTTATACACCTGATATGTTGTAAACACATGAAGCTGGGTCATTCGCAGGATCATATGCGAATGAGACTCAGTCTTACGACTGAGCCATGCTAATGGACTAGCCGTACGACTGAGAGATGCGATTGGGACATTCATAAGACTGAACCATAAGAATGGTCCAGTCGTACGATTGAACCATACGCATGGTCCAGTCGTACGATTGAACCATACGCATGGTCCAGTCGTACGATTGAACCATACGCATGGTCCACTCGCACGAATGGGCCCAGTCGCATCTAATATGGGCTGAGCCTATATATACCAGTTTTAGTGAGTAGAAGGGAGAGGGATTGAGAGGGAGTCTGCCTGGAGCCTAGGGCTGCCGGATGAGAGAGGAGACCATGCTCGATCTTCTCCTTGCCAAGACTCTTGATTCTTATGTTGTAACGAGCTTGTAATCGTTAGGTTTTATCAATGAAACCATTCAATTATAGTTCGTGTTATTGTTTGACTTTTGGTTTGTGCTGTTGTTTATCCTTCCGTCGAGAACATGCTCGGATGTTTATCGATCCGGCGAAAAACCGACTTCACAAACCCTCCATCCAAACCTTTTCATGTGAAGCCGGTTTCACATGATTCAAAGATGAAAATGACCAAAGGTTTAACACCAAATTCTTTTCCTTCCGGTCTTAAACAAAAAATGACTTCCAAATTTAATTCATTCAAATCCAAATTAATTGAACCGAAACAAATTTGGCAAATTAAAAAGAAGGATACAACAATCCCTCATTGTTTAAACGGTTGTGTGCAGAAGCTTGTTACTTATCTTCATGAAGAAGGAACTCCCAGGACTACGATGGCTTGGGTTCCACTTTCTAACTAGTTTGTTCATGAGTGCAGGAACAGTTCAGGAGGACTGTTAGTAATCCGGTTTACTGACAGAGATTGTCCTAATTCAAATTTAAGGCGGAACAAACAGGTTAAGGTCATGGTATTATAACCACAATTTGGATTTTTATCTGCATTATCACAATTCTCACTTCACAGTAACTGCATATTTCTTGATAATTCATTTCTTATCTTGATAATCAGTGTAGTTTGGAAGACCTTCTTTGATAAAATTTTATTTTTGTACAGTTAAAACAAAATTTTAAAAATTAAAAAATTAAAAAATATATAAAAAAATATATAAAAAATAAATAAAAAAAATTGCAAAAATAAAAATTTAGGGGGAGAGTATAAGTAAATGAAAATAAAAAGAAAACTCAGAACTTGATTTGAGATGATTGAGAAATGATTGTATATTTTCTTGAAATGCTTGTTTTGGCATGACTTGCGTTTTTAAAATGAGAAATGATAGTAACTAATGTTGTTATCTGATTTACATCTTATTTTTAAGTGCAAATTACAGAAAAACCAACAGATGCTTTAATAAAGTAGACAGCAGCATAATGATTTAAATTAAAATATGTCTTTAAGAATGTCTGGATTTACACAATCTTTTTTGGCCTGCACAAAAACTGAGTCCCGACAAAAATTGGATTGAGAATAGATCTTTCACGCACCATGATACAAATTATATGAGCCATATCTTTGAGTCATCTTTGGTGTATTTATGTGTCTTGTGTTTGTGCTAATCTCCTCTGCTGTACGGTAGTACTGACCTAGAGTGATGATCTCCTCTGCTGTACGAAAGTACTGACCTGGAGCTCTCATCGGCACATGATTAAATGGTCATCTTCTTTCTAATACGTGAGTATAGACCTGGAGCTCTCACGATTTTGGTCTAAGTTGTGTCAAATCATATAACGATGAATTCATCACAGAATGTGATATTTTGTTGATAATCATTACTTGCACACTAATGCACAAGCCTTGCTCTATAAAGATCGTTACAAAATTCAAGAAATCCTGAGGTTGGGTGAGGGTTTTTGCCAAATGATTGTGGGGTCCTAACATTCTAAAGCGTCTAATCGAACCTTAACAAATCATATGTTGTTTGTTCAAAAAGATAGGGCATGGGTTTAAGTGGACAAACATATCAGCAATCATTATTGATCTGTTTAAGAATTTCAAAATTCATTCAAAGAATGTGATTAGATTAAGTTATCAGTGTGATCTGATTGCTTGTCGATGTTAAAAGTCATCTTTGTGCTAAAGTATATCTTGAGGATATGATCTCATGATCGATTCAGTTCTCGGTTTTAAAAAATAATGATAGATATAAAAATGATATAATAAATGTATATAATAAATGTATATAATAATATAAAAATTATAAAAAATTTTCATTTCAAAATTCGGTTAGGTCTTCCATATTATGCTCTTACAATTTTATCATTTTTCATGCATTTCACAGAAATTTCACACAAACGAACACAGGTTCGCTTGTTTTTCACACACAGATAAACACGGGTTTATTTTGTTAAAATGAAATGATCTAATTAGAAATGTCGAGATTGTGTTTGAGAATGTGTTTCAGATTTTTACTTTAAGTGATGGCCGATTATCAGTTGCGCAGTATACCGGATCAGAGAACCTGTTCTTCAAGTTTGCAGAAGATACCGAGCTAGGAATCCTCCTCCTACATCTTCTGAAGCATGCGAGATTGGAGATTAGGGAAAGTTGTTCTAATATCTTTACAAAGGATGCACACGAAAAGAGGGAGCATATAAATAAGGGGAGCTTATGAGATGAATAATCTTTCTAATCAGATTCCGAAAACTTCAATTTGAAGATCTTTCAATTGTTGACTTATCGGTGCTAATTTCATTTGAAGACGTTGATAATGATAGACTAAGGGCCAGTATTGTTGAAGCTATAAAAGATAGTCTATATTAGCAACATAGTCAAAGTCAACAAAAGTCAACGTCACAGTCAAAGTCAACAAAAGTCAAACCTGACACGTTCGAGACGAGGATCCGAGATGAGACGTTGAAGATTTAGATGACTAGAAGTTTTATTGAAATAAATATATTTTGTGTGAACAAAATATATTTTGCTTTATTTTTAGTCATTTTTAAGCTTTATATGTAATTTTGTATTAATTAGCCTAAGTCTAGGGAGTTAAGTGCAATTAGTGAATATTAGTCTAGGCTATAAATAGGTTAATTGTCATTAGTGTTGGGGAATGGTTGAATGACCAATTTGATTGAGGGATTTACTTGTAAACAATATTATTAGCAATCAATAGAGATCAAATGGGTTTTGATTGTGATTATCATATTTTGATTTAATTCTTCATGATTTGATTCAAGTTTGATCATCCTGGATTTACAATACCCAAGGTCAAGGTAAAGTGGAATTCTAGGCGAGGACCTGAATTCACCTAGGAACGAGAAGATGAAATGAGAAAGAGTTATTTGCACCTCTTCAAACCCACCCGTTCCGAATCTAATCGAAGCTAAAATTTCGGGACAAAATTTACTAAACGATGGGAGAATGTGACAACCGGCCTCTAGGTCATAACTCTCACTTTATCAACCTGCATCTTTTCCCATTCTACTAATATTATTGCTACTATCATTTATACTATTCTCTCTTCAAAGCAAATCAATTTTACACTTTTGCCTTAAATGATCCGTTTTCTAGTTAATGACTAAGGCTGACCGCATTTGTTAATTGTAAGACCCTGTTCCCGGGACGCTTACAGCTGGTAAATCATCATGCATAAAACATATACGTTATATTTAATCATTCATAAAGCATTGTAGCGGAAACATAAAACTAACTTTTCATAACATTACAAATGCTTTTGCAAGTTAATACAAGCGTTCATTTCCAAACATCATTCGTTCGCATTACAATGCAAAAACATTAACAAAAGAATGCCATCCAAAATGCCAAGTAGCTGCTCCGTGCCATCCTCAGCAATGCTCACCTACCAACTGGCAAATGCATAAAAGTCAGCATTGCTTAGTGAGTTCTAGTTTTACAATAAAACATACTTTTCTTTCGTAAAACCATTCTTTAATTTCTCTCAAAGTCATACTCTACTTTACATTTGTTTGTGATCATGCATCATACGTACATACAGATAATATCATTATTATCTTATTTAATCTTTCATGCCTCATTCTTTACTTTTCCTTTCTGTCAACCATAAACCCTTCCCTTCTGTTCATGGTAGTGGACCTAGGCCTATCATAAACCTTCTATAATGGTACATCACACCTTGTGGTCACAGTACCTTGGGTAAAGTTTAGGTTTACTGTGCAATACCTTTCTGTTCGTGGATCTGGACCTAGGCCTATCACAGACCTTCTATAACGGTGCATCGCACCTCGTGGTCACAATACCTAAGGTATGAATGTAAATTTACCATTGCCATAAGCAATAGCTTTCTATTCATGGTTCTGGACCTAGGCCTCTCATAGACCTTCTATAATAGTGCATCGCACCTCGTGGTCACAATACCTAAGGTATACAGCAATAGTTCTATGCAAATGGTCAATCACAAAGAAAGACCCCGATGTTCATGCCATGCTTACAAGACTGTCTTTACTTCCATTACTTGTTAATGCATGCATTCTTACTTCATGTTCCTCTTTCGTTATCTTTCACTTTACGTTACATAATACATTCGTTCGTTCATTGCCATAACACGTAAAGTTATGGGAAAGATAAACATACATCATAATAAGGAACATAAACATATCATTTAGTCATCATCATGTAGTGCATCATGCAAACATAACATACATCATGCATAAGCATGCAACATCATCATTATCATGCATAAGCATCAATCACACATCATTACATGCCCAACATACATTTGTCATCCGCATTTGACTACTCATCCGCATTTCATACACTTAGTCAAATCATCCGCATTGACATACTTCATCCGCACTTGTCATCTGCATTTGACTTACTCATCCGCATTTCATACACTTAGTCAAATGCTCATCCGCATTGACATACTTCATCTGCATTTGACTTACTCATCCGCATTGACATACTTCATCCGCATTTGACTTACACATCCGCATTTCATACACTTAGTCAAATGCTCATCCGCATTGTCATACTTCATCCGCATTTGTTATCCATATTAACTGTTCATTCGCATTTCTCAGACTTAGTAAAATGTTCATCCGTATTTCATGCACTTAGTCAATGTTAATCCGCATTGACTCTTTCCATTCGCATTAACTTTTCAGCACTTACGTAGATTCGAAAACTTAACATACGAGCCTTAAACATCAGATTTCAAATCTCAATTCACCATTCGTCATGTTCTAAGCTTAAATCTTCCCCTCTAAGCCTTAGAAACACAATTATACATCATCAAGCATGAACATAATCACATCATAACATCAGAACATCATTATACATGCATACAAGCATACGGGTCCGAAACCCAATTTAGTGAAAACATACATTCATGCATTTCCAGCCTCAAAATCAGTTAAAAACCAGTAAAAGGGGTTCTAGAACTCACCTTTGCAGCTCTTGAGTATGGCTTCATCCATACTCATTTGCAAATTGAATTCAACCGCCTAGAAACCCACTAAAAACACACCCGAACACATACAAACACACATAAGCATAAACCCGAGGATATGACCAGTCAAGAACATCATAAACACCTGAATTCTTACCTTGAATTTGAACTTCTTCTTGTTCTTCTTCAAACCCGAGCTCTGCTCTTTCTCTCTCTAAAATCCGAAGTCAAAAGTGAAAAGTGGCATGGCATGGGCGGCCATGCTACTTTTGTACAACATAAAAGTAAATCTTGTACTTTTTACATATTTACCCCTCATCTTGGGTTAAATAGCATTTCTTTCTTTCCTTCGCTTTATTATTCTCTTTCTTTGACTTAAAAATAACCGGGTGTTACATTAATGCGGATGATGTGTTCATCATCATCATTTCCTCGGTGTTCAACCGCATTTGCTAATGCGGATAAGGACTATCAACCGCATTTGGTGATACGGACGAGCAATGTCAACAGCATTTTGTAATGCGGATTAACATGGTCGACCACATTTGGTAAATGCGGATGGGCACTATCAGCCATATTAACCTTGTCATGATTTTTCCTACGTATGTTTTGTGATGATTTTGTGAGTTCAAGCTTTAGCTTAGGAAACTTAATGTTCGAGGAAGGTCAATTAGTCACCCATACAGTAATTAAATCATAATTTAGAACAATTAAGGTGTGCATGGAACTACATTTTTGATGAATGCACACTTGATACTTAAAACACATCTAACAAAATTTTTACCATCCAATATTCTACACTATACTACCATTTAATATTTAAATAAACTCCCTCACTACAAGCCAAACTCTGCCGCCTCATTCACCCACTCACCACCCTTCTACATCACCACCCCTTCCAACCACTACCATTTCATGCAATCTTCTTCACCTCTATACACACACTACACCCGCATATTTCCTCCTCTCATTCATGGTTTTCTTTAGCCAAAACAAACACACAACCGAACTCTCTCCATTTCAAGCTTTATCTTCGAAGGAAGCAACAACACTATCCTCTGCCAAGTTCAAACCAAGTAAGAAGGAGACATTTTAGGAGCTTGTAGTGCACAGTTCTTGGGAGCCCAAGATTCTCTAGCCCATATTCGAAGATTTCTAGATCATTCTGTCCCTCTACACTCTCCAAATCGTGAACCACTTAAAGAGTAAGCCTCATCTTACCCGAAACAAGCTATGTCATGTATTATTCTTTCCCATATCCACCAAAATCTTATCATTCTTGTAACCAACAGAAAACATGCTGCCACAACCTTGTTCGTGATAAAGCTTTTAACATTCCTCAAGGTATCTCACTCGTTATATATGTCATAATATGGGTGTAACCCGATTTACACCATGAAAACCCTCTTTTTAGGTGTTGTTGCACCATCTAACTTGCACATATGTCAACCCTCGAAGGCAAGCATGTAACCTGCTCAAAAATCAGTTTTCTAATCTCCTAACAACCTGTTTTTAAAACTACAAAGGGTTGGGTAATGCTAACTCACAAGATATAACGTTTTACACATGTGCATGGGGGAAAATGGTGTAATCTTTAGTTCCATATTATTCATATAGTGGGTGTTGAACCCATGGGTTATGAATGTTATTATAGTAAGTTTAAGATGATATTGGGTGTATGAGGTGATGTTAATGGCTGAAAATAAGGACTTAGACGCATAAGCAAATTGGTCATATTTAGGGACCCGAAAGGTGGTTAAAACGACTTAAAAATAATAAAATTTGGAATCTTAATTTCTTAAAAACATTTTTTAAGACGCTAGTCGGGGTTGAGTGCAGGGTTGATTGTGATCCCCACAATGATGGTACCATGACTTTTAAATCAATAGTGGATTCTAATGAATCCTTGTTTTTAAACTTTAATCACTTAAATTCTCCAACATTTTAGTTGACACAAATTTTCATTTGAGCATGTTTCAGGTAATCCATGATGAGAGTCTAGAAGTTATAGAAGGCTTGACCTAATACTGTGACCATGTCATTGGCTGTTTTGTTATGAAACATTTTGAAGACTTTACATTTATTGATGTTGGAAAACAATTGTAATGACGTTGTACATACTCCTTTTGTTTGGGGGCTAGACCTATTTCTAGCCCGGGTTGATTTGAATATTAAGGCCATGTGTTGTTCTCTCCTTTTGTGTGCTCATGATGGTTGTTTCCGCTGTTATTTGTTGCTGCTAGTTTGTGACGTCCCACCCTCCTTAGGCCCGGGGTGTGACATTTTGATATAGTACTATAAACACTTTTTAGTAAATGTTGTTTGTTTTATGGGTGTGTGCTCATCACTAAAAAAAGATGTCTTTCTTATTGAAATAAAGAATAGGTGCATGTGTGAAGCGGACATTACTCATACAAAATCTATGGGGGAGCGGAACAAAACCTTAATAGGTAATTATGCTAACTCATCCAATTGATTACAATTGTGTAAGTCACTGGATAACATATGTTTGTTTTGGTGGATTTATAATTAACTACTATGATAAAACAGGGTCTGTTGGCGGAACAAACTTACCAATTATTTCAATATTGTCATCGGAATGAACAAGTTTATGCAAAAATGTTAAACGTAAATTGTGATTACCTATTTGTGTATCGCATTCATTTGTGTTTACTTGTTCATTAAATATATAAAATGAAGTACTAATTTTGATATTTATAGGATCGTGTGTGAAGGGAAAAATGACAATTAACTATAATGAGGAAAAGAATGACAGAGACGGATTAAAAGGTAGGTTGACCTTCACAAGAATTCGTTGTAGTTGAACTCATGAGTAGCTAATTATAGTTACAGTAGAAAATATCAACTTTATTAGTGGTGTATTTGTATAAAGTAAATGGTGAACCTAACTTTGTTTATTTTATCTTTTATTATAACACGCAGAAAACAATTTGATGTTGGCTAGTAATAGTGGTCGTAAAAGGAGAAGTGGTAAATTAGAATTGCTAAAGGAAAATTCAAGCTCAAAGAAAAAAATGTAGGGATATTAAGTGCAAGAAGTATCCATCAATAATCAATAGATGCTCACTAAAGCCAATGTCAAAAGCCATTACATTGTTGAACACGCTGCAACGTAATGAGGTTGAAAAAATGGGCTTCGGTAAGCTTTTGTCAATGACGGTAGATGGAATACCACGAAAACTAGGATACTATGTTGTTGATTGTTTAATGAAGAAAAAATGGAAATAGAGTTGACATGTGGAAAGATAAAGGTGGATGAGGAGGCAATTCACATATCGCTTGGTATTCCAAGAGAAGGAATCTTTTAGACAGTTTGGAGGAAGCAAATGTAAGAAGTTCGGAAATAGATGATTGGAGGACTTCATACGGTGATTCTTACATATCACGAGGAGATATAGTTGGTAGAATAAGTAGCACGGTTCATACTAACATGAATAACTTCAAGCTGGACTTCTTAGCTTTATTCTTGTCGACTATGGTTGAATGTCATGCACATAGAAAATGTAAGTTGACTACCATCTACCGCCTTAACAACAACGTTGATGTTAGGAAGATTAATTGGTGTGCGTATATGGTGAGCAAGCTAGAGACAAGTAAAATGATGCGCAACAAGACAAACACCAAACCTTTCACAGGCCCGTTGACTGTGCTTACGGTAAGTTACACAACAAAATATCTAACTTCTTTTTATTACACTAATGTAAGATGCTACATACATATGTGATTTACATTATTGTAACTTATTATGTTATGTAATATGTAATTAATTATAACCAAACTTTTCCCTTGTGGTGCTTAAATGGTAGCTGTTGTATGTGCGTGGTATGAGCTGCAAGGGTATGGAAGAAGATTATTCGAAGCCATCAATTCAATCGTGGAATTTGAGAACTTGAAATTAAGAGAAAAAATAGAAATTAAAAATGGTGGCTTTGGTGACGGTCAATTATTAGGATTTCTCCCTGATGGTTGTAGGAAAATACAAGAATAAAGCACCGCGGGGGATGGAAATGCAGCGATTAAGGATATTCAGGAGGTAAGAAATATATAAATTTGAGGTGGGGGTGATTTTATGTAGTAAGTCAAGATGTAATACAAAATTTACCTAAATATTAGTATCTGTTATAGTATGACAACAAATTTAATTTCTTGTTTGTGGATAAATATTGCAGGGGGGATTATGTCGGCCGGAAGAAATTATAAGCAAAACAATGACGTTGAAGACTGAACTTGAATTAGGAATATTAGAAATGCAAGACAAAAATAAAGAAATAGACGGAGTTAAGATATTAATTTCTAAATTTGAAAGCGTTTTCAACCATAAACCGAGACCAATCTCCACACCAAACAAAGGGGGGGATGGATGAGGAGCGGGAAAAAGATGAAAACGATCAGGGTTTAGATGATTTAATATATAAGGTTTGTATGGAAGTGAATGAACGAAGACAACCGTTGATAGAAAGTGAAGAAGATGATGTTATGAAAGATGAAGAAAAAAGAGAAACTGATGGTACGTACAGTAAGTTTTTAAATATTTGGGATGCAAAAGTCAAATGATTATCATTAATAATTATATTTTAAAAAAATCACAATGCGGTTCAGCCAAATAGGTGATTTACCCATGGGATAGTGACGATACATGCTCCATCATGTACCGAGGAAAAGACATCAAATGTTCAGGTTAGTACAATAGTCGTAATGATAAAAATACATTTCTGCCATTTTTTACCTGAAATGTTTAAAACAGGACTTAAAGAACTACAAAATTTGAATGAAACAGCATTTTCAGTAAAACACACCGTTGAAAAATGTAAAAAGGTTTCGGTGGCGGATAACCCGGCTAACATTACAAATGAAGGTATGACTGTAAACCCCTAATTTAGTAACATTAAATAATATGTATGTTGAAATGATAACAAAATTAGGTTACATTGATGTAATTAAATTGACAACCAATTATGAGTCGCACATAATATATTGCAAACAAAAAACACATTTATGTATAGCTCCCATAGATAGAAACAACTTCGGAGGGAAAAGTGAAAATAGAAACGCAAATGGAAGAAATGAAGAGGCTACGGAAGAAGTAGGTATTAAAGTAGGTGAATCGGAAGTTGTTTATAAGGAATGTGGGTCTAAATTAACAAAAGGTACACATGTTGGACTAGCACTTATGTTGTTAGGAAAAAAAGGTTTTAGTATAAATTGTATAATTGACAAGCAATAACTTTGATACAGGTTATACTAAAAAGTCAAATAATAAATAATCGATAAAAGTTTTGACGAAAAGTAGAATATGCAACTAAAATAATAGGGAAAAGGATGTGATTTATGCAACGATTGTTGATGAAAGAAAGAACGGCGATAAAGGTTCGTCTAAACTAAGAAGCTAGTAATTGACGGATATAGAAGTTGTTTACAACATTAATTGTAAACTGTGTTGCATATTTGGTTTAGAGAGCAAAGCAAATGGGGAGCTGATGCAAAACAAAGAATGATCCTAGAACAGTTTGCAAAAAAGTTGGAAGAAAAAAGAATAAAAGGTAAGCACATAAATTCGATCATTTTTGGGAGTTTACAAAACATGAAACACATATTCTAAATCGTATTATTGGATTGCAGTGCCGCTGAGAAATATGAACAACGTGAGGGTGACACAGGAGGATGGAAAGTTGGCTACAGATAAAGGTAATGTTAAAATTTATGTTTGGATGAGATAAAAGTCAATCCACCAAAGAAAAACTGTCTATAAAATAGGAGTTTGAAGATTAACTTCGATTGATTACACTGTCGTATAGTGTAATGAATACATGCCAAACTTGATATGTAAAGTCGTGTAAAATGAGCTGAATGTTGAATATATGTTGTTGTTTACAGACGTTCAGACATGCAACTTGGGTGGCCTGTCTTTCAGCTTGGGGTTAACACAAGAGGGGAAAAGTGCGGCTGAAAAAAGAGGTACATACGAAATAACTATCATTGTAAATCAATGTGTTACCTTATATTACATTATAAATGGAATGAATTGATCATTTGCCTGATATGTTAAGAATGTTTGATATGCTTGCATACAGTTTGGCCTTTACACAAAATTAAAAATGTAATGTTATAAAACGTTAACAAAATAATGTTACATACATGTACATTATATAGGGATGGGTTATTATCCATGTAAATGGTTGTGTTTTGGTTTTCATGAAATAATGTTACACACGACATTTCATTTCATTAAAATAAACGCTTTTGCAAAATAATACAACATTCATTACAAAATATCGTTTGTTCATATTATAATGCAAAAACATTATACAAAAGAATGATATCCAAAATGAGCCGAGTAGCCGCCCCGTGCCATCCTCAGCTATCATTACCTGCCAACTAGAAACACATAAAAGTCCGCGTTGCTGAGTGAGTTCTAGTTTTACAAAAACATTACATCACCTTTCATTCATTAAAACATTTTCATTACTATCGCACGTGATCACACATCGTACATACGTCAAGGTAATATTTATCATCTTGACCGGTGTTCGTTTCGTACATTTCGCAAGTTTCGCACATTTTGTACATTTCGTACATTTATTGTCTTTCCATTTCTAGCTAGGTCCTGTCATATGCCTAACCCCCCTCTAGAGCACCAAACAATTCATCTAGGGTTAAGCGACAAGGACCCCATATTGCACATATAGAGTCGTCACTAGGACAGACCCCCTAGTGTGTGTGAACTCTTATGGGTTAGCCAAGATCGCACGTTGTATAATACACAATACTTAGGAAATTGCACATATTGGAGCAGTCACCAAGACTAAACTCTTATTGTGTGTATGAACCCTTATGAGTTAGCCAAAATCACACGCTGTAGACACATACAATTGAGGTAACAACTCTCAATGAATTGTGAACTTCCCTTCATTGCTTGCAAGGCTTTTCATTCGTTCATTCATTATATTTCACTTTCATTATCTTAAATCTTTCACTTTGTTATGATAATACTTTATGTTCATTAACAGTATCACACCACCTAATGTCACATCATCATATGTAATAGAGAAACATAACAAAACATAACATGCAATCATACATAATCATCAAACATCATCATCATACATCATCACGCATAAGCATCAATCATCTATGACCTCAAAAGTCAACTTACATAAACCCTAGGGAACCTCCCAAGTCAAAGCCTACAAAATACTTTCCCCCGAAAATCAGAAAATAAACTAAGCTCTTAAGGCGCATGAGCCTTACTTGGGTGTATGGGCACTATTCAGTCGCATGGCCTTCCAGGCGCATGAGAACTCTTAGGCATATGGACCTTATGCGGCGAATGGACACTTAGGCTTATGGACTCTCAGTCGCATAAATTCTATGCGTATGACCATCAGACGCATGACATTCGGGCGTTTGACCTTCAGTCGCATGACCTTCGGCTGCATTTCCTCTAGTCACATGGCCTTAAGCCACTTTCTTCCAGTCGCATGACTATTCAGTCGCATGACCTTTGGTCGCATGACTATCAGGCGCATGACCTTCAGTCGCATGACTATTAGGCGCATGACCTTCAGTCACATGACCATCAGGCGCATGACGTTCAGTCGCATGCCTTTCGTCCGTATGGCCTCCAGTCACATGCCATTCGGTCTCATGGCTTCAAGTCGCATGAGCCCTAGCTGGGTGCAGAATGCAGTCTTCTTCGAACCTGAACTGCAAATTTTGGCGTCCAGCCCCTTTCTAACCTATTCTAGGCTTAAAAACCATCCTAAGCCGTAGAAACACAACCACAACATCATTCAAGCAACACAAGCCCAAACCACGAACACCAACTGCTCGCACACACATACAAACATACCCGAACCGGATTAACACCCACACAACCAAAAATGATTTGCTATGTGTTTCAGCCCCAAAATCAGTCAAAACATGAAAAAGAGAGGTCCAAGAACTCACCTTGATAACCTCTTCGGGTATAGCTTCCCACAAACCCGCTTGACTTCGACTTTTGCACCTGATTACCAAAAACCCTAGGTTTTTGCTCTTTTCCCCTTTCCCCCTCTCTAAGCCGAATGGAGGATAAGAATGGGAGAGGGGAATGGGCTGCCATCCCCTTTACACCCATTTTTCCAAAATTTTATTCTTTTTGGCAACATTGGTCCCTCAACTTGGACTTTATTCATTTTCTTCCTTTTCTTCTTTCTTCGGCTTTGAAGAAAGTAACCGGGTGTTACAAGGCCACCCCCCTTATATAGGTTTCGTCCCTGAAACCTGTTAGTCCTAGAACAAATGTGGGTAATGCTGTCTCATATCTTCTTCAGTCTCCCACGAAGACTCCGACCCCTTTCTGGTGCTTCCACTGTATGCGTACAAGTGGAACCACTCTATTCCTCAACCTCTTCTCTTTACGGTCAATGATTGCCACTAGTTGTTCCACATAATTGAGCCATTCATCTACCTTGATGTCTGCTAGTGGCACAATCATATCTTCCTCCGCAAAACATTTCCTCAGATTAGATACATGGAATGTCAAATGAATTCCACTTAACTCCTCTGGTAACTCCAGTCTATAAGCCACCTCTCATACTCGAACAATGATTCGGAAAGACCCTATGTACCTTGGCCTCAGCTTGCCCCACTTTCTGAACCGAATGATACCCTTCCAAGGTGAGACTTTCAACATAACTCTATCACCCACCTAGAACTCAATCGGTCTTCGTCGTTTGTCAGCATACAATTTTTGTGTATCTTTGGCTGCCTTCATGAAGGCTTTGATTCTTTCTAGTTTCTCAATCGTAGCCTCAAGCACTTCAATGCTCCTTAACTCTTTATGGCCAATATTACCCCAAAACATGGGTGTTTTGCATCTCCTACCGTATAGAATCTCATAAGGAGGCACACCAATACTGGCATGATAACTATTATTATATGAGAACTCAGCTAATGGTAAGTGGTCATCCCAACTTCCTTCAAAATTGACGATGCATGCCCGAGCATATCAACCAGCATTTAAATCGTCCTTTCTGAATGACCATCTATCTATGGATGATAAGCCGTGCTAATATGTAACCTTGTCCCCATTGCATCGTGGAATATCTTCCAAAATTTAGATGTAAAGCAAGTGTCACGATTAGACACAATAGACACCAGCACAACATGACGAGTTACAATCTCTTTATGAACAGATCCACCAACCTCTCGAATGAATATGTCTCGCGGATCGGTAGGGAGTGAGCACTCTTTGTCAAACGATCAACAATCATCCATATAGCATCATACCCTTTCATGGTACGCGGTAGCTTCGTAATAAAATCCTTGGTGATGTGCTCCCACTTCCACTCCGGTATATCGAAAGGTTGGATCTTCCCGTACGGCTTTTGGTGTTCGGTCTTCACTTGTAAACAAGTAAGGCATTTACTCACATACTCTACCACATCACGCTTCATACCGGCCACCAATAGTCTTTCTTCATGTCTTGGTACATCTTCGTAGCACCAGGTTGAATAGAGTACCGAGCCTTATGAGCTTCATCCAAAATCTTCACACGTAGATCCCCAAAACGAGGAATCCATATCCATCCAAATCGGGTTCTAACACCGAGTGTGTTTTCACCCAATTCTGCAACCAGACCTCTCATTCTTTCGGAGTTAAGATGATCTTCTTTCAATGCCTCATCTGGAAACTCTTTTACTTGCTTCATCACATCAGAGGTCATGATCAACCGGTAAGCTTTAACCCGAATCGGCTCGGGTTTCTACTTCCGGCTAAGGGTGTCTGCCACCACATTGGCTTTGCCCGGATGGTAATGAATCTCTCAATCATAATCCTTTATAAGTTCCAACCATCTCCTTTGCTTCATATTCAAATCCTTCCGCTCGAACAAATACTTCAACCTCTTGTGGTCGGTGAATATGGTGCACTTCGTCCCATACAGGTAGTTCCTCCTAATTTTTAACGCGAAGACCACCGCTGCTAGCTCCAAGTCATGAGTAGGAACCTCATGAACCTTCAACTGTCGGGATGCATAGGCTATAACCCTCCCTCTCCGCATTAACACACACCCAAACCCCAAGTAGGAAGCATCAGTAGACCACCAGATCTTCACTTCTATCGGGCAACGACAAAACAGGCGATTGAGTCAATTTCGCCTTTAACTCCTCAAACACTTTCTCTTGAGCTTGACCCCATACAAACTTTACATTCTTATGGGTCAACTTGGTTAGTGGAGAAGCAATCTTAGAGAAGTCTTGGATAAACCTTCAGTTATAGCCCGCCAGACCCAAGAAATTATGAATCTTGGATGGCGTCTTTGGAGAATTCCTTTGCATCACCGCCTCCACCTTTTCCAGATCCACCATAATCCCCTTAGGATTCACCACGTGACCCAAGAATTGAACCTCCCGTAACCACAATGCACACTTGGATAATTTAGCATACAACTTCTCCCTTCTCAACGTCTCCAACACCTCTCGAATGTGACTGGCGCGTTGGTCAACCTAAATGACATAACGAGGAACTCGTATTGACCATAACGTGTGCGGAAAGCTGTTTTAGGAATATCCTGCTCTTTCACCTTTAAGTGATGGTAGCCTAATCGAAGATCTATCCTCGAAAACCAACTAGCACCCTGGAACTGATCAAACAGGTCATTAATTTTGAGTAAGGGGTACCGATTCTGCACCGTCAACTTGTTCAACTTATGCTAGTCGATACACATCCTCATGCTACCATCTTTCTTCTTCACAAATAAGACCGGAGCACCCCAAGGTGAGATACTCTGTCTAATGAACTCCTTATCTAACAGCTCTTGTAATTGCTCCATCACTCTTTCATCTCAGTCGGAGCCAATCGATACGGTGCCTTGGCAATAGGTTGGGCACCTGGTATTAAATCAATCTAAAACTCGATCTCTTGGTCAGGTGGCACTCCTGGTAGTCTTCGGGAATACATCTGGAAAGTCACACACAACCGGTACATCAGATAGTTCTGGTGTTGGCGTGTCCACATCCTTTACATAGGCCAAGTAGGCACTACATCCACGCCTCATGCACTTTCCCGCCATCACTATCGAAATCACTTTTGGGATTGTCGTGACCCGATCCCCATAAACCATCACCATACTCCCGTCAGGCGCTATTAAACAAATCATCTTCTTGCAACACACAATATTCGCCTCGTATTCCGCCAACCAATCCATCCCAAGAACTACATCGAAAACACCTAAGGTCATCACGAATGGTCTAACAAGAAACTTATGAACTTCTAATTCCATGTCACAACCTTTTATCATCTTAGAAATCCGGGTAGACTTACGTATGACAGTTTCTACATCAAAAGGTGTGTCTACACTCTTACTGCTAACAGGCAGTTTAGCACAAAAAGCAACAGAAATAAAACTTTTACTTGCTCCAGAATTAAACAACACAAAGGCTAAAGTTTAGTTTACTAGAAACATATCTGACACAACATCAGGGTCCGTCCTAGCCTCCTCCTGCGTCATCGTAAACGCTCTGGCACTCGCTCTTTGTCCTTCTCCCCCAGCCTTCTTCATCCTCGAACCTTCAGCCCTCGGCTTCTTCACCCCCAAATCAATCATCCTAAACCTTAGGAATACATACCACAACACCATTCAAGCACAACCAAGCCGAAAACAAACTCTACTCGCATCATACCCAAACACATACATACGGGATCAAATACACACATCAAAAACGGGTTTTACTAGGTTTGCTAGCCCCAAATTAGTTAAAAAGTGTAAAGTAGGGGTCCTAGAACTCACCTTGAAAGCCTCTTCGAGAATGGGCTCCCATGCCCCTTTTATACCCCCACTCCTCCAAAGATTTTCCTTTTCGGTAAGTTTGGTCCCTCGACTTTGGGCTTTATTTCTTTTTCTTTCCTTTTTGTCTTTCCTTAGCTTCAAAGAAAATAACCGGGTGTTACATGTATATATATACGTATATATGTATACACGCGTGTACGTGTACACAACGCCGTAGACGTACGTGTACGCACGCGTGTATGTGTACGCGCGCGAGTACGTGTACAGCGCAGGTACGAGTACGCGCACAGGTATGTGTACGTGCGCACGTACATGCGTGCGCGTGCGTACACGTGTGTACAGTGCGCATACATGCGTATGCACGCACGCATGTACACGCGTGCCTACGTGTACACGCGTGTTTACGTATATACGTATACATGTATATATGTGTATACACGTATATATACATATACATGTGTATATATATTAGTAAGTACGTGTATATACGTGTATATAAGTATATATGTGTATATACGTATACACATGTACACGTCTACACGTTTATACATGTGTATATGTATAGACGTATATACGTGTATATACATATACACATGTATAAGTATTTGTTTTTCCGCATTAACAAATGTAGTTAGTCAACACTTGGTTCTTCTTAGCAAATTCTTCATCCACATTACTTCTTGGACTTTGGGAGTTTCTAGTAGAACAACCATCAACTCACTAATTGAATTGGCATGTATGATCCTTTCATGGTCCAACAATATTCCCCCTAAGGATTATACAACCTATGTTCTTCAATGGTTTGGTGGTGGTTGAGGTTGTGAGGATTCTATTGGGTCTTGTGAAGGCACTAGTGGTTATGCTTGTTATGGATCCAAAATGGCCTTTATCATATTACAAAGTGATTAGCAGCTGACATCATTTCTCTATTCAACACATGTATCCTCATCTGACTCATAGTATAGATGGCTTCCAATGGCAGTTTCTTAAGAGAAACTAGTTCCCATATAGATATAGCAGACAACCCATCCCTATAAATCAGTTGAGCTCCATCTACATCAACTTCCAGCTTCACAATGTTTCTCAGATGCAGAGGAGTCTTTTTTTCTTTCTCTTTTCTCTCTTGGCAATGATTTCATCACATGCCATCTTGAGTATTTATATGCATTTCAAAAAGAAGTTCATGTCTTCTTCACCAAGTTTATTTGATATTTCTCTGATATTATTTCATGAATTGATTTTGACATTTTGGAGTTCATCATCCTCTATTCATATGATGAACATGGTTATGAATTTTTCTTGTTGGTTGATATTTTTCTTAGTTTGCATGCTCATTGAAGTTGAAAATGTTCATCGTTTCTTAGAATAAGTCTAATTTTGAGTGTCTAAAAAGAAGAACTTGATTAGGAAGGCCAAAAGAAAATCCAAGAAGGCTCAAGAGATGAAGGCCACTTTTAACTCTATGCAGAAGCAAGTTTTTATCTCTGCAGGTTATCAAGTGGTTAACACTGAAGACTTAAACTTGAACTCTAGTACAAGGAGTTCTAGTTCTTGTTCAAATCATCCTACCATCATGAAGAAGGCTGATAAGTTATGTATCACTACTACATAACCTGAACCACCCAATTCCAAATGTAGTTCTCGCCCTAAAAGAACTGCGACATCATTTGCAAAGTTGAAGATGGAAATGGAAAGTGATCAAGTTTAGCCTTGTTCTCAAAGAAAGACTCTTAGAAGGAAGAAAATGGACTGTCTTATGTGTGGTAGTACTTCTTATTGCAAAGGATTGCTTCTACAATCCTAAAGGTACTATCCACATGATCAAGAAATAAACTTCTAAGAAGTTGAAAAAGAAGCAAGCTTTGGAAGGAAGCTCCAAAATGAAGAAGAAGACAAGTGAAAACTTGCCTTCGGAAAGAAAATTGGTCTCGGAAGAAAGGAATACTTTCAAAGTACTAAAGCCTAGATAGCAAGATCTTATGAAGGTCCAGTCTCTAAGACTTACAAAGTTATCAAAACTTTCAAAATATTGTAGGTCAAGTCTAAGCTTCGATAAGTGGTGTGGAAGACAAAGAAAGTCCAAGTGAGTAAAAGTTCTTTATCAACATCAGCAAATGATCCGCAAAAGATGACAACATGATCAATTACTATTGTATCATCCTCAACATCTTTTGATGAGCGCAAGACCAAAAAGTTTTGGGTTTCCAAATGTAACTAAACATCTATTTTGTATAGGAACAACTCAAGACAAGCAAGAATGTATGGCTCATTGATAGTGGTTGATACAGACACATGACAAGCAATAGTTCAGTACTACAATTTTTTTAGAAAATGCAATGCTATGGAAGAAAACTGTTTTCTTGAAGAAGAAATATTCAAGAACATTATATCCTCATCCTTGCATCCAAAGTTTGTTATTAGAATAAACAAGGACTATGATCTACTGAGATACCTCCTCCACACCCAATCTTGTATGTAGGATCTCCTAGGTGTGGAACTTGTGATCATTAACTTTTTCTCATAGACCCGATGAGTGAAGAGGACAAAAAGGAGATAGTGAAGGATGTCTCTAAGATGAGTGGAGAAGAGCATCCAAGATGGGTCACTATTGTCCTAAGGAGAGACACAAAAACGGGATGACTAAGTTGAACTTTATCAGGAAGGCCAAAAGAAAATCCAAGAAGGCTCAGAGATCAAGGCCACTTATAACTCTATGGAGAAGCAAGGTTTTATCTCTATAGGTTTTGAAGTGGTAATGGCCAAAGACAAAATTTTGAACCCTAGTACTAGGAATTCTAGTTCATGTTCAAATCATCTTAGCATCATGATGAAGGCTGATCAGTTGTGTATCACTGCTACATAGCCTCAACCACCCAAATCCAAAGGTGGTTCTCACCCTAAAAGAACCGCCACACCATTGCAAATGTGAAGATGGAAATGGAAACTAATCAAGTTCAGCCTTGTTCTCAAAGGAAGACTCTAAGAAAGAAGAAAATGGATTATGTTATGTGTGGTAGTACTTCTCATTGCAAAGGATTGCATCTACAATCCTAAAACTACTGTACACATGATCTAGTAAGAAACATTTAAGAAGATGAAAAAGAAGCAACCTTTAGAAGGAAACTCTTTTCCTTTCGGAAGCTCGAAAATGAAAAACAACACAAGTGAAAACTTGCCTTCAGAAGAAAATTGGTCTCGGAAGAAAGGAACACTTTCAAAGTACTAAAGCATATTGCAGTGATAGCAAGATCTTTTGAAGGTCTAGTCTCCAAGACGTTCGAAGTTGTCAAAACATTCAAAATGTTGAAGGTCAAATCTTAGCTTCCATAAGTGGTGTGGAAGACAAAGAAAGGCCAAGTGACTAAAAGTTCTCCATCAATATCAGCAAATGATCATCAAAAGCTGACAACATGATCAATTACTATTGCATCATCCTGAACTTCTTTTGATAAGCCCAAGACCAACAAGGTTTGGGTTTCCTAATGTAACTAAACATCTCTTTTGTACAAGAACAACTCAAGACAAGCAAGAATGCATGGCTCATTGATAGTGGTTGTTACAAACACATGACAAGCAAAGGTTCACTACTGCAAATTTTTTAGAAAATGCAATTCTATGGTAGAAAAGTGCTTTGTTAAAGAAGAGATATTCAAGAACATTATATCCTCATCCTTGCATGCAAAAGTTTGCTATTAGAATAAGCAAAGACTACGATCTACTGAGATACCTCCTCCATACACAATCTTGTCTGTAGGGTCTCCTAGGTGTGGAACTTGTGATCATGAGTTTTCTCTCATAGACCCGATGAGTGAAGAGGATGAAGAGGAGATAGTGAAGGATGTATTTGAGATGAGTGGAGAATAGCATCCTAAGATGGGTCACTATTGTCCTAAGGAGAGACACAAAAACGGGATGACTATGTCGAACTTGATCAGGAAGGCCAAAAGAAAATCCAAGAAGGCTCAAGAGATCAAGGCCACTTATAACTCCATGAAGAAGCTAGGTTTTATCTCTACAGGTTTTGAAGTGGTAATGGCCGAAGAAAAAATTTTGAACCCTAGTTCTAGGAGTTCTAGTTCATGTTCAAATCATCTTAGGATAATGATGAAGATTGATCATTGTGTATCACTGCTACACAACCTCAACCACCTAATTCCAAAGGGAGTTCTCACCCTAAAAGAACTGCCACACCATTTGCAAAGATGAAGATGGAAACAGAAACTAATCAAGTTCAGCCTTGTTTTGAAAGAAAGACTCTAAGAAGGAAGAAAATGGATTATGTTATGTGTGGTAGTACTTCTCATTGCAAAGGATTGCTTCTACAATCCTAAAAAGTACTGTCCACATGATCTAGTAAGAAATATCTAAGAAGATGAAAAAGAAGCAACCGTCAGAAGGAAACTCTTTTCCTTTCGGAAGCTCGAAAATGAAGAACAACACAAGTGAAAACTTGCCTTCAGAAGGAAATTGGTCTCGGAAGAAAGGAATACTTTCAAAGTACCGAAGCATAATACAGTGATAGCGAGATCTTTTGAACTTCTAGTCTCCAAGTTGTTCGAAGTTGTCAAAACATTTGAAATGTTAAAGGTCAAATCTTAGCTTCAATAAGTGGTGTGGAAGATAAAGAAAGGCCAAGTGACTAAAAGTTCTCCTTTAACATCAGCAAATGATCTTTAAAAGATGACAAGATGATCAATTACTATTGCATCATCCTCAACTTTTTTGATGAGCCCAAGACCAACAAGGTTTGGGTTTCTGAATGTAACTGAACATCTTTTTTGTACAGGAACAACTCATGAAAAACAAGAATGTATTGATCATTTATAGTGATTGTTCTAGACAATTCATGTCATAAGTTAGAGAAAAAAGTAACTAGGGATGTAAGACAGAATGCACAATCGAACCTTGACAGTTTTACAAGTCTCAACGTTTACAAGTTTATACGATTAGCTAAGTGTACTTCGATTAACCAAGCAGGCTTGTCAGGCCCATAGATGTATGACGTCGCCTGGCTAGCAATAGTTAATGATTGTACATATAATCGTCAATACATGGTAATTATTAACATCAACTAACCACAACGTACAAGTGAATTGTCATAAGTTTACAAGAATCAAACATTTTACAAGTGCAACGATTATAAGATAATATGTTTCACCCCAAAGTGTAAAAATATAAAGAAGGGGTATAGAAATACTCACGTGGTAGATAAATATGTATTTGATGATTAATAAGAAATATTAGTAAGCATCGTTCCAACGTAAACCATCACAAGACACCTAAATATATATTTACAAGATTAAAGTTTAATGACAAGTTTAACGAATTAACGAGTACTAGGGTTTCAATTTGGTATTTATCATATAATTATATTTAACAAAAAGGAATAAATATTCTTGGAAAAATTATATATCTATATTTCATTTGAAGATGTGAAAAGAACATATTTTTAATAATTTATAAAGTTTAAATAAAATTTTGTAACTGAAGATTTATTATTATTTAAACAAAACTAATTGAAATAGATATTTGGACCAATAATAATTTATTAATTATAGTTTTCAATTCATTTTATAAAAATTAATCAAACAAGCTTTGCTAAAATGTTTTATCAATAATAGTAATCAATAAAAAAACATTTTTATTTAAACTTGGAAAATTTACAGAAAATATGTGGGAGCTTTTGAAAATATTTGAAATCTATAAAATAATTTGTATATATTTTAACGTTTTCTGGAATTAATTTGTAGGCTTAAAATCCTTTAAAAATAAAACATGAGGGTGTCCGGGTTCGAACCAGGGTCGAGGCCTTGGTATAGCTTGGTTTATACAATTTAAAAGCACAACCCCTATGAACTGCCCCAACCCATGACCCTAGATTCGGTTGAGCCAAAATTGACCGCCAATTCGTTGTTGTTAACGTTGAAGATCATAGGACTATTGTTCCCCATGTTTAAATGAATTCGCATATGTGATTATCTTACTCGATTATGTGTGAATTGATATGGCTTACTTCGATTTAGCTTAAGTTCTTTCACGATGAACACGGGATTTTATTTCGAGATTGCGTTGGATTTTCTAGAAATTGAGTGTAAAAAGGGTTTAAAGGAATCGAATTTGATGACTCCCCTCTGTTATATGGAGCCAACTTGAATGATTTGATCTCGAACTAATCCCTCCTATGATCCTTTGGTTTTGGTTATGTGGGGATGATTAATTTGTTATTAAACTCAAATTAAACAAGTCTTTCTGCATGCATGATGCACAAGTACTGAAGAAGAATGCTTCGGAATTTTCACACAAGCAACAAAAATATTCTAAGTGTGAAATCTTCCGAAGCCAAGACCAATATCTTCTAAAGCCAAAGATGAAGTCTTCCGAAGCTTGACAAACAAAGTCTTCTAAAGCTTAACACTTGAAGATAGATTTCTTCCGAAGACTTTTAACAACATGCTTTATCTGATGTACTTTACCATAAAGCTGGACCCCTTTCCGCTACAACTCTGAAATGTCACCAACTTACATGACTTGGTGAAAAGGTCCATGCTTTTGGTAACTGCACATTGAGGACTTGAATCTATAAACTTTCTACTTCATGTACTTTATCCTTTTTGTAATAGATAAGGATGTGAGCTATGGCATGTCATAGTCACATACTCAAAAAGGCAATCTTCCTTTTTGACTCTACAATTGACTTTGTATTGTGTCTAGTCAATTGTATCCAGCTGGCTTTCATAGTATGACTGGCTGTAGGATGTAGTATAAGTATCTCCTGTTCTTGTAACTTTATTTTCATGCTTTGTAACACTTATAATAGAACATTGAGAAAGCAATATACTGCTACCTTGAAACCCATCTCTTTGTGTATCTTGTTCTTGTGTTCTGTCTCTTAATTACTTGTGTTCTTAGTGTCTTTACTTGTGGTTAATCTAGTTCACTTTTTGATTAAGTTTAGTTACTTTCCTCTCTGTGTTGTTGTGTTGTATTTGAACACCATTTAATGGTCTTGCATTTGGTATGAGAGCATTTAGGCTCTCGATATAAGATCTCACCATCTTAAGATCCCACACTCACACAAATACTATACTTTTCAAATGGTAGCCATTTCCAAAACTGATATGGAAACTGGAACCATGAACAAGTCCCCACTGATCACTCTTGATGACTTTGACACCTAGTGCCTGAGAATGGAAGATTTCATCAGGTCTCTAGACTCAAGAATGCGGGAGTCTGTTGAGAATGGACCTTACATACCAAGCACCCCTTCTGCTACCAGTGGTGGTATGATCCCCAAGGCTATGGCAAACTACTCTGATAAAGACAGGAAGAGGGTAGAGATTGATAGAAAAGCCATGGCAGCCCTTCAGACTGCTCTTCCAACCTCTGTATACAAAGGTTTCAAGAAATGCAAAACAGCTAAGCAACCGCGGGATGCATTGAAACTGATGTATGAGGGTTCCTCTGAAGCTAAAGAGAACAAGAAGGATCTCCTGAAGCAGCAGTTTGAAAACGTCACCTTCAAAGCAAGTGAAATCATGACTCAGCAATACTTTAGGTATGTTGAGATTGTGGACACCCTTGTGGATGGAGGAGTTCCGCTTGAGAACAAAGACATTGTAAGGAAGTTCATGTCCTCGCTTCCTAGGCAGTGGACACACTACTGTGTGGTTATCAAGAGGATTGAGAATATCAATACTCTACCTCTAACAGAGTTATATGGGATTCTCAGTGGCTACCAGATAGAGATGAACATGCAAGGTTCATCTGGCAACTCTAACAATCAAATTGGTTCAACCCTTCATGTGGTTGAAAGGGATAGCATAGAACCCTAACATCATCCCATATGCTACCCTGACAACTCACCAACGGGTCCTTTCATCACCTTCCCAGAGACACTAAGGGAGAACTACACTCAAGGAAGCCCATTCCAAGAGACAAGCTCTTCTCAAGCTTTTGTGTCTTTTGATGAAAGTTGTGGCAGCTTTCTTTTCACCATTGTAGATCTGGACTCTATCCATCTAGATGATCTTGAGTACATGGAGATAGTCCAGCAGATGGCTCTTCTCACTCATAGAGTCAAGAAGTTCTACAAGCGGACTGGAAGGAAGTTTCCCAGCAATCAAACTAGTGGAAAGTTTGGCCTAGACAAGGGCAAAGTCAAGTGTTACAATTGTAACTTGATGAGCCACTTTTCCAAACACAGAAGAAATGGTGGCCAAACACAGTCTAGACCCAACTACACTGACAAAGCTCCTCAGAATAAGAAGCCAAAGCAGCAGGTAGCTGTTGCTGTTGAAGATGGAGGCTTTGAATGGAGTTTTCAGGTAGAAGATGCTTCTCCAAGCCAAGCACTGATGGCAGATCATGATAAAGCCAAGGTATTGGAACATCTCTGTACCCCTGAATGCATTGCTAAAGTCAATAGATACAGGTCCTACAACTTGGAATTGAGATCTGATCTTGAGTCCTTAAACATTTTAAAAGCTGATTTTAGAAAGTTTGAAAATAATTATAAACTAAAGATAGAGGACTTAGAGAAAACTATTTCAGTTCTAAAACATGAGCATACAAATTTTAGGACACAAATCCAGGATCTCATAACCAAGCTGACTGAGTGCCAGGCTGAGCTTGTGATCAGCAAAGCCAGGGAAAACAAGTGTGTTCTTGAAGAAGAGACATTCAAGAGCATGATATCCTCATCCCTGCACAACAAAGTGTGCTATCAAAACAAGTAGGGACTAGGATCTAATGAGATAGCTCCTCCGTACAAAATATTTTTTGTAAGATCACCTAGGTGTGGAACTTGTGAAGATGAGCTTCCTCTCATAGATCCTTTGAGTTAAGAGGATGAAGAAGTGATAGTGAAGAATTCCTCTGAGAAGAGTGAAGAGGAGGATTCTAAGAAGGGCCACTATCCTTATAAGGAGAAAAAGAAGATTGTGATGACCAAGCCAATGAGGAAGAACTTGATCAGAAAGAGCAAAAGAAAAGCAAGGAAGGCTCAAGAGATCAAGGCTACTTTTGACACCAAGCATAAACAACCTTGAAAGGATTTATGGAGGGCCAGTTGCTTTTGGAGGAGATGATGGTGGTTACATTTCTAGAAGGGGCAAGGTCACAAATGGTAAGCTTAGCATTGAAAAGGTAAACTTTGTCATGGAGCTTGGGTACAATCTTCTAGGTGTATCCTAATTTTATGATCAGAGTCATAACATGCTCTTTACTAAGCATGAGTGCATTGTTCTGAAGCCCGATGTGGTCATTTCTCATGAGCATGTTCTGTTTAGAGCCCCCAGGAAAGGGAACATGTACAAGATGAATTTGCAAGAAACATCTCCCTCTCGGGAAGTTTCATGCTTTCTGTCTAAAGCAAATGTTGACGAGTCTTTCCTATGGCATAAAAGAATGTTTCATGTAAACTTTAAGAATTTGAATAAACCGATTATAAATGATTTGGTAACTGGAATGCCAAAGAAAGAGTTTACAAGTGATGACCGTTGTGTTGCATGCTTGAAAGGGAAGCAACACAAGGTATCTCACAAGCCTAAAGAAAGAAACTCCATTACTACTCCCCTATACTTGTTACATATGGATCTCTTTGGCCTCACTAGTGTAATGAGTCTAGGAAGAACCTCTTACTTCTTAGTGATCACAGATGACTTTACAAGATTAACGTGGTTCTTCTTCCATAGAACTAAGGATGAGACTCTTGAGATTTTAAAGAATTTCATCTTGAAGATTGAGAATCAGTCTGATTATAATGTCAAAATCATAAGATGTGATCAAGGAAATAAAATCAAGAACCAAATACTTGATACATTTTGTGATAAAAAAGGTATTACAAGACAATACAGTGCTCCCAGGACTCCTCAGCAAAATGTTGTTGCTGAGAGGAGAAACGGGACATTGATTGAAGCTGCAAGAACCATGTTGTCTAACTCTAAGCTACCCATCACCATCTGGGTAGAGGCAATCAACACTGCCTGCTATGTGTAGAATAGAGTTTTAGTGGTTAGGACTCATGGCAAGACTCCTTATGAACTTTGGCACAAGAGGAAACCTTTCATTGGTTTACTCAGGTCATTTGGTTGTCCTTGCACCATCTTGAATACCAAAGATCAAATTGCCAAATTTGCTGAGAAATCAGATGATGGACACTTTGTTGCATACTCTTCCCAAGCTGAGGCTTACAGAGTATACAATCTCAGAACTAGAATTGTTAAGGAGTCAACCAATGTGACTTTCAACGAACACACACCATGTGTCGCTGGTTCTGGTCCTGATTGGCTATTTGATCTTGATTTAGTTACCAACTGTTATAACAAATCTTGTGAGATTGTTTCAGAGTCTGCAGGAAACTTAAATACAAGTGATCCTAATCCAAGATTTGAGCTGAGAAGACCTTCAAGTAACACATCTTCAGTTCTAGTTGGGACTACTTCTGCACATGAAGTCTCTATCAACACTACAATGAGAGACACAATCAGCTGATACATCTGGTATGCCTTCAAATTCTAGCTCAGAGGCTCCACAACCAAATAAAGATGCTTCAAATGCAGAAGATAATGATGGTAGTGGTGATAGTGATCAAGACTTTCTTGATGCTGATAACCACTCCATAGATGACAACATCAATGATGTCACACACTTATTGGATCAAGCTTCTCTTGATAAATGTGCTGATGTGGTGGGAGAAACATCTATGCCAGATCTAAATATCTCTAATTTAGATCTTTCTCAGCAACTTGCTGTGATCCCTCAGCTAAAGATCCACAAGTCTCACCCTACCACAAACATCATTGGAGATGTTGTCACAGGGGTAAGAACATGAGGACAAACACATGAAGCAAATGTTTGTCTTCACCCTTGTTTCTTATCCCAGATAGAGCCAAAGAAACGTGATGAGGCTCTGAAGGATGGAACTTGGGTTGAAGCTATGCAAGAAGAGCTGCTTCAATTCAAAAGACAGAAAGTTTGGAACCTTTGTCCTCTTCCTCATGGTAAGACTACAATTGGAACCAAATGGGTTTTTAGGAACGAGAAGGATGATAGAGGATTTATCATCAAGAACAAAGCTAGACTAGGCTTTCAAGGATTCACACAAGAAGAAGGAATTGACAAGACTGATGTCTTTGCTCCTGTAGAAAGATTGGAAGCTATTAGGATATTTCTGGCATTTGCTGCATCCAAGAACTTTAAGGTCTATCAACTTGATGTAAAGTATGCTTTTCTGTATGGAGTGATTGATGAAGAGGTGTATGTCAAACAACCACCTTGTTTTGTAGATCCTGATCATCTTGATTATGTCTGCAAGCTTGACAAAGCTCTTATGGGCTGCATCAGGCACCCAAGAAGTGGTATGAGACTCTATCATAGTATCTTTGCAAACATGGATACAGGAGTGGTACTATAGATGGAACTCTCTTCATCAAAGGACATGGAAATGGCATATTGCTAGTTCGAGTATATGTAGATGACATCATCTTTGGTTCAACTAATTAAAAGCGCTGCAAAGACTTTGAGAAGCTGATGAAGGATAGATTTGAAATGAGTGCCATGGGGGAATTCAATTTCTTTCTGGGAATTCAAGTGAAGCAAGTTGAAGATGGCATCTTCATAAGTCAGTCAAAGTATGTTCAAGACATACTCAAGAGGTTCAACATGACTGATTGTAAGATTGCTAAGACACCCATAGCTAGAAACCACTCCCTTGGACCTGATCTTGAGGGGGAGTGTGTAGATGAACACTTATACATGGCTATGATTGGGTCTCTTATGTATCTTACTGCTAGCAGGCCTCATATTATGTTTTCCACTTGCATCTGTGCAAGATATCAAGCCAACCCCAAGATGTCTCATCTTATCACTATCAAAAGGATTCTAAGACACCTTAAAGTGCGTCAACACTTGGTCTATGGTATCCTAAGAATCCTGACTTTAATTTGTGTGCATATACAGAAAGTGATTATGGTGGTTGCAACATGACTGCAAAGTCTACATCTGGGGGATGTTAGTTTCTTGGTGGAAGGGTTCTCTCATGGCAATGCAAGAACAATCTCGTGTCTCTACATCAACTGCTGAAGTTGAATACATTGCTGCTGCAAGCTGCTATGCTTAAGTGCTTTGGATTCAGAATCAGATGCGGACTATGGGTTAAACTTCAAGGAGACGCACGTTCACATAGACAATAATAGTGCTATCTCAATCACAGAGAATCCTATGTAGCACTCAAGGACAAAACACATCAACATCATGTATCATTTAATAAGAGATAACTATGAAAATGGATTAATTAAACTAGTCAAAGTTCACACAGATGAACAATATGCTGATCTGTTTACAAAGGCTTTTGATGAATAGAGATTTAAATATCTAATATCAGTTATTGGGATGATAAACTTTGAGTAAGCCTTTTTTAAAACTAATTCTTATTATTTCTTAAAAAAAATATGTGTCCTAAGTTGTCTAGTTCATCACTTTCATAAGCTCATGTTTTCTTTGGATAAAACTTTTTGAAGATTTTCTTTAGAATTATGATAATTTTGATCCTTCGAAAGTTATGTTTTTAACTTCGGAAGAAACTTATGCCTTTAAAACAACTAACTGCCCAAGTATTTTACCTTCGGAAGAAATTTCTGAAATACTTTCCAAAGCTTAAAATCTCCTTTGGAACTTATATGTTTTCAAGGACAATTTTCTTCCGAAGCAAATTAACTCTCCGAAGTTTTGTTCTTTTGAACAAAACTATCAAGTATTAATTTTCTTCCGAACTCAAAATTCTCAGAATCCTTAGTAAATTCTTCCGAAGTCATTTTAGCTTCGAAAGCTTTTTCATTAAATCTTCCAAAGATAATTTACCTTCGGAAGCTTTTTGACTTCCAAGAAAACTACTTTTTGAGCAAAAGTAAACTACTTTTTCAGAGGTAGGACCGACATTCAGATTTCAGAGTTTATCCTCTTTCATTAAACTTTATCTGAAATCCTTTTCACATATAAACTCAATGGTTTCCCCCTCTTTCTATCATCTGCTTCTTTCCTCCAAACCAAAAACCCCAAATTTCTCTCTGAAATTACTTCTTTCATCTTTCTTCATCCTTAAGCTCTCTCGTATGTAAGACCCCATTCCCGGGACGCTTACAGCTGGTAAATCATCAGACATAAAACATATACTTTACATTTAATCGTTCATAAAACATTGCAGCGGAAACATAAAAATAACTTTTAATATCATTACAAATTCTTTTGCAAGTTAATAGAAACGTTGTTTCAAAACATCATTCATTCGCATTACAATGCAAAAACATTAACAAAAGAATGCCATTCAAAATGGCATGTAGCTGCTCCGTGCCATCCTCAGCAATGCTCACCTGCCAACTGGAAGATTCATAAAAGTCAGCGTTGCTGAGTGAATCCTAGTTTTATAATAGAACATACTTAACATTCATTAAAACCTTTCATTACTATTGCATGTGATCATGCATCATACGTACATACAGATAATATCATTATTATCTTCATCATTCTTTCGTTCATACTTTCATTCATTCATCATTTCATTCATTACTTTCATCATCACCATGAACTTTACCCTTCATGCTCGTGATACTATGCCTAAACCTATGAAAAACCTTCATCAGTGGTGCCCAGCATCAAGTGGTCACAGTACCTAAGGTAAAGTTCAGGTATACCATTGTCATATGTTATGCCCTTCATGCTCATGATACTGGACCTAAGCATATAAAAGACCTTCATCGGTGGTGCCCAGCACCAGGTGGTCACAGTACCTAAGACACGCAACAATTGTTCATCCATATGGTCAATCACAAAGAAAGACCCCAATGTGCATCCTTTGGGTAGCTAACCCGCACACCATTGAGCTAACACCTACAATGGGTGTGCACCTCCATACATTGCTTGCAAGCCTTTCTTACATTCATTCATTCATTAATGCATGCATTCATCATCATGTTCCTCTTTCGTTATCTTTAACTTTACGTTACATAATACTTCATTCATTCATTCATTATCATAACACATAAAGCCATAGGAAAGATAATCATACAACATCACAAGGAACATACACATATCATTCATACATCATCATTCAGGGCATCATATATACATAACATACATTATGCATAACCATGCAACAACATCATCATCATGCATAAACATCAAGCACATAACATTACATGCCCATCATACCATTTATGACCTCAAAGGTCAACTTACATAACCCCTGTAAATCTCCTACGTCAATGCCTACATTACATCTTTTTCCCCAAAAAGTCAGAATTTTTCTAAGTGTTCATCCGCAATTCCTATAGTCATCCACATTTCCTACAGTTCATCCGCATTGGCTATAGTTCATCCGTATTTGTCATCCACATTTGCCTAACTCATCCGCATTTGGTTTCCTTCACTCACATTAACTCACTTCATTCGCATTGACTTACTTTGCCCGTTCGCATTTCTATACTTAGTCAATGCTCATCCGCATTGACTCACTTCATCCGCATTGACTTACCTTGCACATCCGCATTTCCCAAACCTAGGCAAATGCTCATCCGCCTTTCCTACACTGTCAATGTTCATCTGCATTGACTTCATCCGCATTGACTTACCCATTGGCTAATGTTCATCCGCATTAACCCTTTTCATCCGCATTTACTTCCAAACACTTAGGCAGATTTAAAGACTTATCAAGTGGGTCTCAAACATCATAATCAATTTCCATGCACCATTCCTCATGTTCTAAGCTTAAATCTTACCCTCTAAGCCTTAGAAACACAATCATACATCATCAAGCATGAACATAGTCACACATCATATCATAACATCATCATACACACATTTAAGCACACGGGTCCGAAACCCGGTTTAATAAAAACATACATTCATGCGTTTCCAGCCCCAAAATTTGTTAAAAACCAATAAAACAGGGGTCCTAGAACTCACCTTTGCAGCTCTTGAGTATGGCTTCCTCCAAACTCGTTTGCAAATTGAATTCAACCGCTTAGAACCCACTAAAAACAACATACCCGAACACATACAAACACACATAAGCATAAACTCGAGGATAAGACCAGTCAAGAACACCATAAAAGCATGAATTCTTACCTTGAATTCGAATTCTTTCTAGTTCTTCCTTCAAAACCGAGAATTGCGGCTCTTTCTCTCTCTAAAACCCAAAAATCAGTGTGTTGGTGACATATGGGCGGTCATACGACCTTTTACACCCACTTTTCAAACATTTTGTCCTTTTGGACACTTTTCACCCCTAGACTTGGGTTTTATTTCTTTTCCTTCTTTTCTTTCACTTTATTCATTCTTTGCTTTGACTTGAAAATATCCGGGTGTTATAAGTCCACCCCCTTATATAGGTTTCGTCCACGAAACCTGTTATTCCTCAAAGAATTGTGGGTAATGCTGTCTCATCTCTTCCTCAGTCTCCCACGTAGACTCGGATCCCTTCCTGTTCTTCCACTGTATACGCACAAGGGGAACCACTTTATTCCTTAGCCACTTTTCCTTTCGATCAATGATTGCCACCGGTCGCTTGACATAATAGAGCCGTTCATCTACCTTGATATCCTCCAGTAGAACAATCATGTCTTCATCAACTAAACACTTTCTCAAATGAGATACATGGAATGTGGGGTGAATTCCACTTAACTCATCGGGTAACTCCAATCTATAGGCCACCTATCCTACCCGAGCAATGATTCGGAAATGGCCTATGTATCTCGGGCTCAACTTGCCCCACTTTCGGAAAGGAATAATACCCTTCCAAGGTAAGACCTTCAACATAACCCGGTCACCCACCTAGAACTCAATCGGTCTACGTCGCTTATCGGCATATGACTTCTGTCTGTCTTTGGCTGCCTTCATGAAGGCCTCGATCTTTTCGAGCTTCTCAGTCGTAGCCTCGATTACCTCAATGCTCCCTAATTCTTTTTGACCAACGTCACCCCAACAAACAGGTGTTCTACTCTCCTACCGTATAGCATCTTGTAGGGTGGCATACCAATGCTGGCATGATAACTGTTGTCGTATGAGAATTTGGCTAACGATAGGTGGTCATCCCAGCTTCCACCAAAATCAATCACACATGCCCGAAGCATGTCCTCCAACGTCTGAATGGTCCTCTCAGACTGACCATTAGTTTGGAGATGATAAGCCGTACTAATATGTAACCTCGTCCCCATGGCATCGTGGAATTTCTTCCAGAATTTAGATGCAAACCGGGTGTCACGATCAGACACAATGGACACCGGCACACCATGACGAGTTACAATCTCGTTGATGAATAGGTTAGCCAACCTATCGGTTGAATATGTCTCGCGAATCGGTAGGAAGTGAGCACTCTTCGTTAAACGATCCACAATCACCCATATGGCATCATACCCTTTCAGAGTACGTGGCAGCTTCGTAATGAAATCCATGGTGATCTGCTCCCACTGCCATTCTGGTATATCCAAAGGTCGGATCTTCCCATACGGCTTTTGCTTCTCGGCCTTCACTTGCAAGCAAGTAAGGCACTTACTCACATACTCTACCACGTCACGATTCATACCCGGCCACCAATAATCTTTCTTCATATCTTGATACATTTTCGTGGCACCTGGATGAATGGAGTATCGAGTCTTGTGAGCTTCATCCATGATCTTCCCCCGTAGATCCCCAAATCGAGGAATCCACACACGTCGAAATTGGGTTTTAACACCAAGTGTGTTTTCACCCAATTCCCCAACCAGACCTCTCATTCTTTCAGAGTTAAGATGATCTTCTTTCAGTGCCTCATCTTGAAACTCTTTAACTTGCTTCATCACATCAGAGGTCAAGCTGATATGCTTTCACCCGAATCGGCTCGGGCCTCTCTTTTCGGCTAAGGGCATCCGCCACCACATTGGCCTTGCTCGGATGGTAATGGATCTCACAATCATAATCCTTTATACGTTCCAACCACCTCCTCTCTCTCATGTTCAGATCCTTTTGCTCGAAGAAGTACTTCAAGCTCTTGTGGTCAGTGAAAATGGTGCACTTCGTATCGTAAAGATAGTGCCTCCAAATCTTGAGTGCAAGGACCATGGCTACTAGCTCCAAGTCATGAGTAGGGTAGTTGACCTCATGAACCTTCAACTGTCGGGACGCATAGGCTATAGCCTTCCCTCTCTGCATTAACACACACCCTAATCACGAGTAGGAAGCATCAGAATAAACCACCAGATCTTCGCTCCCATCAGGTAATGACAGAACAGGAGCTTAAGTCAATCTCGCCTTCAATTCTTCGAATGCCTTCGCTTGAGCTTGACCCCATACAAATTTCACATCTTTTCGGGTCAACTTCGTTAGTGGAGAAGCGATCTTGGAAAAGTCTTGAATGAATCTTCTATAGTAGCCCGCCAAACCCAAGAAGCTACAAATCTCGGTTGGCGTCTTCGGTGACTTCCATTGCATAACCGTCTCCACCTTTGCCGAGTCCACCATAATCCCCTCGGGATTCACAACACGACCCAAGAACTGAACTTCACGAAACCAAAATGCACACTTGTAGAATTTGGCATACAGTTTCTCCCTTCTCAACGTCTCCAAAACCTCTCGAATATGACCGGCATGCTCATCCTCGCTTTTCGAATAAATCAGGATATCATCAATGAACACAATCACTGATTTATCCAGCATCGGTCGACACACATGGTTCATCAAATCAATAAAAGCAGCCGGCGCGTTGGTCAAACCAAAAGACATGACAAGAAACTTGTAGTGATCATAGCGCGTGCGAAAAGCTGTTTTAGGGATATCTTGCTCCTTCACCTTCAAGTGATGGTAACCAGATCGAAGATCAATCCTTGAAAACCAACTGGCACCCTGGAGCTGATCAAACAAATCATCAATTCTCGATAAGGGGTAGCGGTTCTTCACTGTCAACTTATTCAGCTCACGGTAGTCAATACACATCCTCATACTACCGTCCTTCTTCTTTACAAACAGGACCGGAGCACCCCAGGAGAGATACTCGGTCTAATGAACCCCTTATCAAGCAGCTCTTGCAACTGCTCCATCAACTCTTTCATCACTGTTGGAGCCAAACAATACGGTGCCTTGGCAATGGGTTAGGCACCCGGTATCAGGTCAATCTGGAACTCGATCTCACGGTCAGGTGGCACTCCTAATAAATTTTCTGGGAACACGTCTGGAAAGTCACACACCACAGGTACATTGGATTGTTGTGGTGTTGGCGTATCCATATCCTTTACATAGGTCAAGTAGGCACTACATCCACGCCTCATACACTTTCCCACCACCGCCATTGAAATCACCTTCGGAATCGTAGTCACCCGATCACCATAAACCGTCACCGAACTACCGTCAGGTGTTGATAGTTGAATCATCTTCTTGCGAGACACAGTGTTTGCCTTGAAGTCTGCTAACCAATCAATCCCAAGAATTAAATCAAAACCACCCAAGGTCATTACAAACGGTCTAACAGGAAACTTATGACCTTCTGGCTCCACATCACAGCCCTCTAACATCTCAGAAATCCTGGTAGACTTACCTATGGCAGTTTCTACATTGAAGGGCGCGTCAATACGTCTACTACTAACAGGCAATAGCACACAAAGCAGCAGAAATAAAACTTTTACTAGCGCCCGAATCAAATAACACAGAAGCTAAAGTTTGGTTCACCAGAAACGTACCGGACACGACATCAGGGTCTGTTCTAGCTTCCTCCTGTGTCATTGTAAATGCTCTGGCATATGCCCTTGGTGCTTCACCTCCAATTTTCTTCACCCTGGAACCCTTGGCCCTTGGCGTCTTACACTCCCTACTCATATGACCCTCTTCACCACAGTTAAAGCACCGGGCCGTACGACAATCCCTGGCCATGTGCCCCGCATTCCCACATTTAAAGCACAAGTTTGACCCAAACCTACATTCCCCACTATGCTCTCTCCCACACCTGCCACACTTTTTTGTACTCGTACCCGACATGACCACACGACATTCGTCCAACCTTGCATTCATTTTACCCGTCGAGGCATCACCTCAGTCAAACCTCTTCCCATTCCAGTTTCTATCACCTCCACCCTTTTAACTACCTTCAGTCACCACCACCATAATCCTTTCATGATACATCATCCCGCCAAATCCACTGCCGACTTAAACTTGCTCAGCCGGGCAGCGATCATGTGCCGGCGAATATCTGCTGGCAAACCCTGAATGTACCTCTTGATCTTCCAAGATAAAGGTGTCACCTGATCCGGCACCAGACGTGCCATCTCATTATGGTGTATTGCTGGTGTGTCATAGTTCCCACTTCCAGTTGCAAGAACTCCCTCTCAACATTGTCCATTTCCCGGTGAGGACAAAACTCCTCGATCACCAACTTCTTCAGCTCAGACCATCTTATCCTCCCGATGGCCCTGCTACCCTCGGCTTGGACAATGTTGTCCTACCAGCACAAAGCCGAATCGACAAAAGAGTGGGTAGCGAACTTCACCTTTTGATCTTCACAGCACTCGCTGATATCAAGAACAACCTCCATTTCTCTCACCCACCGGTGAGCAGCAGCTGCAGTGCCGTTTCCACCGAAAGTAGGGGGCTTGCATCTCATGAATACCCCGTAGTTGCAACCTCGTACTGCATCCCGCACAAGCTCTGCTTCTTCCTCTTCTTCTTCATCGTCAGACGAAACCGTCTCACTCTCGGGCTGTCTTCTTTCGCTCGTAGGTCCACTCCTTTCCCTTCTCTCCCCTCTCTAACTGCCTTTATCACTTCGGTCACCATAGACGACAGGATCGTCTGCATGACTTGATGCACTTCTTCCACAACCGCCTCCTTCACTGAGGCTCTAAGATTAGTACTCTCATCTCCGCCCTCTGGATGAGGGGTTTCTGGTTCATCATGAGCCACCTTTTTGGCCCTAGGCCTTCCTCTCGTAACCCGTGGTTCAACACCACATCCGCCACCATGCGACGCTTTAGATGATCTACCACCAGCCATCCTCTAACTCACACTAAAAGATTTAAACACTAATACGGTCATTCCAGGAAACGGCTCAGTTTATGGCAAGTATAGTAAGTCCCTAATTACAGTGGCCAGTTGTGATTAGTCACTTACTTTACTCTTCACACCCCAAGCATTACCTGTCCCGACTACATCATCATTTAAATCTACATACAGCACATAACCACATACCATGCGCACATAAAACCAGTTATCCTTACGAAAATACCTTATGGCACGCAACTACTCAGATTGGCATCCCTTTCCCTTTTCGTCCCATTCTCAGTTTAAGTGAAGGTTTATTTTGAATATTTATCCATTTCACTTAAACTTTGGCTCTGATACCAACTTGTAAGGCCCCATTCCCGGGACGCTTACAGCTGGTAAATCATCACACATAAAACATATACTTTACATTTAATCGTTCATAAAACATTGCAGCGGAAACATAAAAATAACTTTTCATATCATTACAAATGCTTTTGCAAGTTAATACAAGCGTTCGTTTCAAAACATCATTCATTCGCAATACAATGCAAAAACATTAACAAAAGAATGCCATTCAAAATGCCAAGTAGCTGCTCTGTGCCATCCTCAGCAATGCTCACCAGCCAACTGGAAGATGCATAAAAGTCAACGTTGCTGAGTGAGTCGTAGTTTTATAATAAAACATACTTTACTTTCATTAAAACCTTTCATTACTATTGCATGTGATCATGCATCATATGTACATGCAGATAATATCATTATTATCTTTGTCATTCTTTCATCATACTTTCATTCATGCATCAATTTATTCATTACTTTCATAATCACCATGAACTTTACCCTTCATGCTCGTGACATTATGCCTAAGCCTATAAAAAGACCTTCATTAGTGGTGCCCAGCACCAAGTGGTCACAGTACCTAAAGTAAAGTTTAGGTATACCATTGTCATATGCTATGCCCTTCATGCTCAAGATACTAGACCTAAGCCTATAAAAGACCTTCGTCGGTGGTGCCCAGCACCAGGTGGTCACAGTACCTAAGACACGCAACAATGGTTCATCCATATGGTCAATCACAAAGAAAGACCCTAATGTGCATCCTTTGGGGTAGCTAATCCGTACACCGTTGAGCTAACACCTACAATGGGTGTGCACCTCCATACATTTGCTTGCAAGCCTTTCTTACATTCATTCATTCATTAATGCATGCATTCATCATCATGTTCCTCTTTCGTTATCTTTCACTTTACGTTACATAATACTTCGTTCATTTATTCATTATCATAACGCGTAAAGCCATAGGAAAGATAATCATACAACATCACAAGGAACATAAACATATCATTCATACATCATTATTCAGGGCATCATATACATACATAACATACATCATGCATAACCATGCAACATCATCATCATCATCATGCATAAACATCAAGCACATAACATTACATGCCCATCATACCATTTATGAGCTCAAAGGTCAACTACCATAACGCCCGGGAATATCCTAGGTCAATGCCTACATTACCTCTTTTTCCCCAAAAAGTCTGAATTTTTCTAAGTGTTCATCCGCATTTCTTATAGTCATTCGTATTTCCTATAGTTCATCCGCATTGGCTATAGTTCATCCGCATTTGTCATCCGCATTTGCCTAACTCATCCATATTTGGTTTCCTTCACCAGCATTAACTCACTTCATCCGCATTTACTTACTTTGCCCATCTGCAGTTTTATACTTAGTCAATGCTCATCCGCATTGACTCACTTCATCCGCATTGACTTACCTTGCACATCCGCATTTCCCAGACCAAGGCAAATGCTCATCCGCATTTCCTACACTGTCATTGTTCATCCGCATTGACTTACCCATTAGTTAATGTTCATCCGCATTAACCCTTTTCATCCGCATTTACTTCCAAACACTTAGCAGATTTAAAGACTTATCAAGTGGATCTCAAACATCATAATCAATTTCCATGCACCATTCATCATGTTCTAAGCTTAAATCTTACCCTCTAAGCCTTAGAAACACAATCATACATCATCAAGCATGAACATAGTCACACATCACATCATAACATCATCATACACATATTCAAGCACACGGGTCCGAAACCCAGTTTAATAAAAACTTACATTCATGCATTTCCATCCCCAAAATTTGTTAAAAACCAGTAAAAGAGGGGTCCTAGAACTCACCTTTGCAGCTCTTGAGTATGGCTTCCTCCAAACTCATTTGCAAATTGAATTCAACCACTTAGAACCCACTAAAAACAACATACCCGATCACATACAAACACACATAAGCATAAACCCAAGGATAAGACCAGTCAAGAACACCATAAAAGCATGAATTCATACCTTGAATTCAAATTCTTTCTAGTTCTTCCTTCAATACCAAGAATTGCTGCTCTTTCTCTCTCTAAAACCCGAAAATCAGTGTGTGGTGACATATGGCGGCCATACCACCTTTTACACCCACTTCTCAAACATTTTGTCCTTTTGGACACTTTTCACCCCTAGACTTGGGTTTTATTTCTTTTCCTTCTTTTCTTTCACTTTATTCATTCTTTTGTTTGACTTTAAAATAACCAGCTGTTACACAAAATAGCCAACCCTCTTCACAAAAATGACCTGAACTTTTTCATGTACTTACACAGGCAACATAATCAGGTTACTCTATTAAACTCTGAGAAAGATCCTCATTTCTTAAAGGTTTGTCATTTCTTAGCACTGCCAAACTACTTCACCTCCTTAACTATTGATCCTCCATTGTATGAGGATCAACTGTTAGAATTCTGGAAGACTTGCCAAGAGGTCATAATGGACGGGTAGAAGGCACTGTCTGCCATAGTGCAGGGGAGAACTGTCTTCATCACTCCGGCCATCATCAACAGGCATCTTCAACTGGATGATGAAGAAGGTGAGGTGTTCTTCCCAAAGGAAGCTGTAAATCATTCCTTTAAGTAGATGGGTAATAAGGGAGACTACTCTGTCAAGACCTTCAAGAAAGGGAAGGTTCATCCAAATTGAAATTCCTGCTCCATGTGGTTATCCACAGCTTATCAAACAAGCATGGTGGATGAGACCAGATTCTTGAGGATCTCTTAATCATTGTCCATAGGATGGTTCAGCTGGTCATGTTCAGGTATTCTCAGTTTGTTTATACTAATTTGTTTTCAAACTTAGACTACTTAGAATATTACATGTTCCCTAGATATGTCCAATACTTTCATAACTGTGAACTGGGTTCACCGTTAAGGGGAACATGTAACATTCTTAAACTGGGAAAGATGAATCCTGACATCTTTAAAATACTAAGAAAGCCCACTGTTGCCTTCTCTGGTGTAGAAACAGCCCTGGTCCTAAAAATGTTAGAGCTCATTTCTGAAGGTGACAACCTAGCAGCACCAGCTAGTGTTGAAACCACACCTTCCACTTCCCAACCACCTCAACAGCCTCAAATCACCCTCACCTATAAAAAAATCCAAATGAACCCCTACTCAGGCTATTCAGTCTGTGCAGGCCCCTATACACTCACCCATACAAGAAGAAGTGGACACTAGAGCTCACACTTCTCCTGAGGAGTAGACCATTCCCATCTCTTCAAGGGTTAGTGCTGAGGTTCCTCATTCTTAGCTTGATGAGTTCATAAGCCAAACTGCCTTAAGCCATCACTCTGAGTCTCAACACTCAAGTGATCAACATTCAGGGGACACTTACCATCCCTAGCCTTTATATCTTAACCAACCAATCCGTAACCTTGACTTCTACACTGATGAAGATCTAGGTTTTAGTGAGTACCATGATTCTCTCTTCTTTTCCACTACTCAAAGAGAGATGAGTGCTTTTGAGGCTCTAATTTCTAGCCCACATCAATCACCTACTACTGAGGTGGACACTTCTGAACCTGTTAAAGATGTCCATATGGAAGAGGCTCTCACTTTTGAAAGTGATTAGATCATTATGACATCAACCATGGCAACTCAGCCCACTAACATATCAACTGAGATTGCCAGTCAGCAGAGGAAATCCAACAGCCAAGAACTTGAAGCTGGTGGTGAGAGAGAGGAGTCTAGTCTAATCATCTTATCCCCCTATGATTCTTTTGATAAAGATAAAGGAATTTAAGACAAAAGGTCCAAAAACTATCTCAAACATGCACCTATTTAGTCTCTAAGATTAGTCACTTTAAATCTCAAATGACTACCTTGCAGAACAGGGTCAATGATCAACAACATGAAATTTCATATCTTAAGTAAAAACTAGTTGGGAGACCTTTCAAAAGAGCTCAACCAGGATCACAAGAACCTGTGGATATGATTGACCTAACTCCTAGCTCACCTATGCAAGTTGGTGATGCTACCAACAAGGGGGAGAAAGTCATTACAATCACAAAATATGGGAGTTCTTCAGAGAGAATAGACACTGAGGACTCACCATCCTAACTTGCATTTGTGCATTCTCAGCAACCTCCTCAAGTTCATATTGATGTGGATTACATAGACTCCTTCATACAGAGTCTGTTTGAGGAAGGGATACTAAGGGCCATGTCATCTCCACCATCTTCAAATCACATCATTGGATGGAGGTATGACAGCAACAGGAGAGCCCTAATCATCATTAGAGTTCAAGGGTAGCAGGAGATCTTCAACTTTCAGTCCTTGAACTTCTATGAAGGTTTGTATTTAGTCGACATTCCACTTGTCAATCCAAGCGAATCAAGACAAGCTAAAAAGTAGGCTTAAAGAATCCAAGGCCAGATCACTACAGAGTTTAGCTTTAGAAGAAGACTAAGGCAATCAGGCAATGTCATCGGTCAACTGGATGTTGAGGCAGACCCTAAGATTGGTTTCATAGGGGAAACCTTGACTGAAGGCCTAGTGACAGAACCTAAGAGCCCAGTCTCATCACCAACAACTACTATAGAGATCAATACCCTTTTTGAGACACCTGCTGGTGAAGGTGCTTCTCAACCTCTCTCTGGCTAGAGCATGGAAGCTACACCAAGCAATGAAGGGCAAAGCTCTCTCCACCCTGAGTCATAAAAGTCTGTGAGTGACCAAGGGAAAAGAAAAATGAATTCTAACGAGATTGAGGAGGAGAAGAGAGAGAGGAAAAGGAAGCTAAGGAGAGAAAGTTCCTCTTCTGAGTCCGCAAGACTCATGGAGTCTACTATTAGGGCTACCCCTAGACCAGATACTCAGAATGATGAGTTAAGGGCAGTTAGGATAAACAACCTACAGATAAGGAACTATGACATAGACAATGTCATTTCTCTCCCCTTGGAGGAACTAAATGAACTGGTTGACCTGAAAAGGTCAAGGGAGAAGAAAAAGGTAGAAGATGCAAAGCTACTAGTACAAATCAAAGAAGACAAAAGAAAGAAAAGATTGTACAAGCATGTGCCTAATCTCTCCCTAGTTCAAGAAAGGCCTGCATATGAGGATGTGGTTCAATAAGAACCTCAGGTAGATAAAGAATAAGAAAGGGCCAAGATGATCAACTACCTGAGTGCCACTGGCCTCTATCAGGTAGAAGCATTTCTTCTCTTATCCTTTGACTATATTGAGTCTGAGTATTTCAAACAACTTGAACTTGAGATAGTCAAGGAAAGAAAGACAACCAAAAGGAAGCTAAGGCAAGAAGTTGCTAAATCAAGAGCCATCATCGAGAAGAACATGAAGAAATCAGCAGACATGCAGAGGATGATGAGCTTCTTGTAGCTGTATTGATTCTCTGGAAGGAGACTTGGTCCCATGTCTCTATCCACTATGGATGAGAATATCAGGGTGATCAAGCAGAAGATAAAGAGTGGAGAGCTGGTTGACTTACATTCCACTCCAAGTCAAGCTACACCTGATGTGGAGTTTAAGGTTGAACAACCAGAGGCAACACAACCTGGACCTCCTGCTGAATCTCAGCAAGCTTCATCTTCTCATACATAGCAGGCTCAAACTCACTCTCAATCTAAACCTGGGAGAGTGGAAGACCAACTGAGAAAGACAATAACGATCCATCAAGTATTGCAGGCCAGTTTTCTCAGTTAAAAGTTGTAAAGAGAAAGAAAAGGATGGCTTCAAAGCCAAAGCCAAAGAGTCAGAACATCCTGAGGATGTGCAGCCAGAGGATGCTCCATCATCTCACATTTCAATAGCTCCTCTAGCATTAGAAAGACCCATCCTGTCCTGGACATACACTACAAATCCAGAAAGGTGGCATGTCATTAGAGATCATGGCATTGAGAATTTCTACACTTGGCAAGACATGTTTTAATTGCCTCTGCATAATCTTTTTGATATGAGAAGACACTTTGATAGTCTGAAGGATCCTGATCATCTTATGAAGAAAGGGCTGGTTATTATCCTGATGAGGACTATTGATATCTAAAGTCTTCAAGGGTTTTGGTAGTAGGGGGAGTTTGTAAAGAATATTTGCAAAGGCTGAAACAACCAAAGTCTTTCTGCATGCATGCTACACAAGTACTGAAGAATACTGCTTCAGAAGTTTCACACAAGCAACAAAAATATTCTAAGTGTGAAATCTTCCGAAGCCAAGACTAATATCTTCCAAAGGCAAAGATAATGTCTTCCAAAGCCAAAGATAAAGTCTTCCGAAGCTTCAGAAACAAAGTCTTCCGAAGCCCAACACTTGAAGACAGATTTCTTCCGAAGACTTTTAACAGCATGCTTTATCTGATGTACTTTTCCATAAAGCTGGACCCCTTTCTGCAACTTTGAAATGTCACCAACTTACATGAGTTGGGGAAAAGGTCAATGCTTTTGGTAACTATAATTGAGGTCTTGAGTCTGTACACTTTCTACTTCATGTACTTTATCCTTTTTGTAATAGATAAAGATGTGAGTTATGGCATGTCATAATCACAAAGTAAAAAAGGCAATCTGCCTTTTTGACACTACAATTGATTTTGTGTTGTGTCTAGTCAATTGTATCCAACTGGCTTTCACTATATGACTGGCTGTAGGATGTAGTATAAGTATCTCATGTTCTTGTAACTTTATTTTCATGCTTTGTAAGACTTGTAATAGAACATTGAGAAAGCAATATACTACTACCTTGAAAACCATCTCTTTGTGTATCTTGTTCTTTTGTTCTGTTTCTTAATTACTTGTGTTCTTAGTGTCTTTACTTGTGGTTAATCTAGTTCACTATTTGATTAAGTTTAGTTACTCTCCTCTTTAAGTTGTTGTGTTGTATTTGACCACCCTTCAACGGTCCTGCAGTTCCCCATGCGCCCAGAAGACCATGCGCCTGAATAGTGCCCATGCACCTAAAGACTTAGAATATTTTTCTAAATTTGGGAAAAATGTAAGGTGTAGGCTTTGACTTGGGAGGTTCCCGGGGGTTATGTAAGTTGTCTTTTCGGAGTCATAGATGATAAGATGGGTGATGTATGACGAGGCATGTATGATGATGTATGATTGATGCTTATGCATGATGGTATGTATGATGAATGTTATGTATCTATGATGGTGCCTTCTATGGTAATGTTTGCATGTTCATGTTGATGTTCCTTATTATGTATGATTATTTTCTGGAGGCTATATGTTGAATGTTAATGAATGAAATGAAAAGTATTTTGTAACTTAAAGTGGAAGATAATGAAATAAGGAATGAAATGAAGAATGTATGCATTAATGAATGAAGGAATGTATGAAAGTCTTGCAAGCAATGTATGGAGGTTCAGACCTAATGAAGGGTGTTAGCTCAACTATGTGCGGGTTAGCTACCCTGGAAGGATGCACACTAGGGTCTAATCCTTGTGACTGACCATATGTATAGGATCCTTGCTGCTTACCCTAGGTACTGAGTCAGCTTCGTGCATAATGTTCGAGGTCTATGAAAGACGTCAAGCCTAGTAACCAGCTTCGTGCACAATGTTTGGGGTATAGCATATGGCATTGATTCGTAATGAAAGAGAAAAGATAAGTGGTGACTGTACTTGCCCTAGGTACTAGAGTCAGCTTTGTGCATAATGTTCGAGGTCTATGAAAGACCTCAGGCCCAGTAACCAGCTTCGTGCATAATGTTCGGGGTACTATACTTGTCATCGAAAGTAATGAATGTATGAATGAAAGTAAGAAAGTTATGTATGAAAGTGAATGAAAGTAAACGAAAGTGAATGATAATGACGTACGATGAATGAACGAAAGTTAATGAACGAATGATGAAGATATATATATTATCTATGTGTACGTATGATGAGTGATCATGTACGGAACTAAAGAACGGTTTTAAATGAAAGTAAGTATGTTTTATTTTAAAACTAAAACTCACTCAGCAACGTTGACTTTTATGGGTTCCCAGTTGGCAGGTAATGGTTGCCGAGGATGGCACAAGGCTGCTACTGGCTCTTTTCGGTTGGCATTCTTTTGTATAATGTGTTTGCAATATAATGCAAACAAATGATATTTTGTAACGAATGTTGTATTATTTGGTAAAAGCATTTAATATAATGAAACGAAATGTTTGTTTTAATGATTCCGCTGCAACGATTTATTTAAGATAATCAAAAATGTATGTTTTATGTGCGATGATTGACCAGCTATAAGCGTCCCAGGGACGGGGCCTTACAAGCTGGTATCAGAGCCAAAGATTAAGTAAAACGGGTAAATTATCAAAAGAAACCTAAACCGAAAATAGGATGGAAAGGGAAGGGATGCCAAGTCCAAGTAGCTGCGTGCCATCAGGTATTTTCTTAATGTTAACCAGTATTACGTGCGTATGTTATGTGCTTTATGTCTTGTTAGTAGATTTAGATACTGATGTAGTCAGGATAGGTAATGCTCTGGGTATGAAGAGTAAAGTAAGTGGCTAATCACAACTGACCATTGTAATTAAGGACTTACTATACTTGACATAAACTAAACTATTCCCTTGAATGACCGTGTTAGTGTTTGAATCTTATAGTGTGTTTAGGGGATGATTAGTGGTAGATCATCGAAGGCTTCACGCGGTGGACGTTATGGTGGACGTGGTGTTCAACCATGGGTCACAAGAGGAAGGCCTAGAGCCAAAGAGGTGGTTCTTGAAGAACTCGATACCCCTCGTTCGAAGGTCGGGGACAAGAGTGCTAACTTTAGTGCCTCAGTGAAGGAGGCTCTTGTGGAGGAGGTGCATCAGGTCATGCAGACGATCCTACCGTCTATGGTGCCCAAAGTGATAAAGGCTGTAAGGGAAGGAGAACGAACAGAGAGGAACAGGTCCTCGGAAGGACTGGAACGACCGGAAACTGAGACGGTCCTCTTTGATGATGAGGATGAGGAAGAAGAGCCTGTGCAGGAGGCAACACAAGGCTGTAACTACGGGGCATTTCAAAGATGCAAGCCCCTTACTTTTGATGGTAACAACACTACTGTTGCTCACTGGTGGGTGAGGGAAATGGAGGCTGTACTGGATATCACCGAGTGTCGAGAGGACCAGAAGGTGATGTTTGCTGTCCACTCTTTTATGGACTCGACTTTGTGCTGGTGGGACAATATCATCCAAGCGAGGGTAGTCGGGCGATTCGTAGAATGAAGTGGCCGGAGCAGAAGAAGTTGGTGATCGAGGGGTTCTATCCTTATAAGGAAATGGATAAGGTGGAAAGGGAGTTCCTACGGCTAGATACGAGAACAATGACACATCAACAGTACACCACCAAGTTCAATGAGATGGCACGGCTGGTGCTAGATCAAGTGACAGCTTTGTCACGAAAGATGAAGAGGTATATTCAAGGATTACCAGTGGATATCCGTAGGCACATGATCGCTGCCCGACCAAGCACATTGTGGTTGATTTAGTAGGGAGGTTTTATGATGAAAGGACCATGGTGGTGGCTGAAGGCAACAAGAAAAGTGGTGGTGATCGGAATTGGAATGGGAAGCGGGTTGGACGTGGTGGGCCCACTCCAAACAACAATGGTGCGTGGTGGATGACCGACGTGTGGTCACATCTAGTGCAGGGATGAGAAGGTGTGACAATGTGGAAAGGAGCATACCGGAGAGTGTAGGTGGGGATTGAATGTGTACTTCAAGTGTGGGAAGCCTGGTCATATGGCAAGAGAGTGCAAAGTGGGGAGATGTTTTAACTATGGCGGGGAGGGCCACATGAGTAGGGATATAAGAAGCCAAGCGCTAAAGGCTCGAGAGTGAAGAAGGCTGGAGGAGAAGGGTAGAGGGCGAGTGCTAGAGCGTTCACAATGATGCAAGAGGAGGCTAGGACGGACCCTGATGTTATGTCAGGTACGTTTCTAGTAGACCAAACTTTAGCCTTTCTGTTATTTCATTCTGGTGCTAGTAAAAGTTTTATTTCTACTGCTTTATGTGCCAAACTACCTGTTAGTAGTAGGAGTGTAGATGCGGCCTTTGATGTAGAAACTGCCATAGGTAAGTCTACAAGGATTTTTTAGATGATAGACGGTTGTGACGTAGAATAGAATGTCACAAGTTTCCTCTTAGACCCTTCGTGATGACCATAGGCGGGTTTGATGTAGTGTTAGGAATGAGTTGTTTGGCAGACTACGAGGCAAACATTGTGTGTCGCAAGAACGTGATCTGGTTGACAGCGCCGAACGAGAGTTCAGTGACGGTTTATGGTGATCGAGTCACTATGATCCCGAAGGTGATTTCGATGGCGGTGGCGGGAAAGTGCATGAGGCGTGGATGTAGTGCCTACTTGGCTTGTGTGAAGGATGTGGATACGTCAACACCACAACTATCCGATGTACCAGTTGTGTGACTTTCTAGACGTGTTTCCAGAATATTTACCAGGAGTGCCACCTGACTGCGAGATTGAATTTTAGATTGACTTGATACTGGGTGCCTAACCTGTTGCTAGGCTCCGTATTGGTTGGCTCCGACTGAGATGAAGAAACTGATGGAGTAATTACAAGAGCTGCCTGATAAGGGATTCATTAGACCGAGTATCTCTCCTTGGGGTGCTCTGGTCTTATTTATGAAGAAGAAAGACAGTAGTATGAGGATGTGTATCGACTACCGTGAGATGAATAAGTTGACAATGAAGAATCGGTACCCCTTACCGAGAATTAATGATCTTTTTCATGAGCTCCAAGGTGCCAGTTTGTTCTTGAGGATAGATCTTCAATCCGGCTACCATCACCTGAAGGTTAAGAAGTAAGATATTCCCAAAACAGCTTTTCGCACGCTTTATGGACACTACAAATTTCTCATTATGTTTATTGGTTTGACCAACACGTGAGCTGATTTTATGGACCTAATGAATTGAGTGTGTCGGCAGATGTTAGGTAAATCAGAGATTGTGTTTATTGATGATATCCTGATTTATTCTAAGAGCGAGAATGAGCATGCTGGTCACATTCGAGAGGTGTTGGAGACATTGAGAAGGGAGACGTTGTATTCCAAGTTCTCCAAGTATGCATTCTGGCTACATGAGGTTCAATTCTTTGGTCATGTGGTGAATCCTGGGGGGATTATGGTGGACCTGTCAAAGGTGGAGGCAGTGATGTAATGTAGGTCACTAAAGGTGCCATCCAAGATTCGTAGTTTCTTGGGTTTGGCGGGCTATTACAAAAGATTCATTCAAGACTTTTCTAAGATAGCTTCTCCATTTACTAAGTTGACCCACAAGGATGTGAAGTTTGCATGGGGTCAAGGTCAAGAGAAGGCGTTTGAAGAGTTAAAGACGAGGTTAACTCAAGCTCCTTTCTTGTTGTTACCCGATGGAAGCAAAGATTTGGTGGTTTACTCAGATGCTTCCTACTCGGGGTTGGGATGTGTTTTGATGCAAAGGGGAAAGGTTATAGCGTATGCATCCTGACAGTTGAAAGTTCATTAGGTTAATTATCGTACTCATGAGTTGAAAATAGCAGCTATGATCTTTGCGTTAAAAATTTGGAGGCACTACCGGTACGTGATGAAGTGCACCATATTCACTGAACACAAGAGCTTGAAGTACTTCATCGAGTAAAAGGACTTAAACATGATGCAAAGGAGATGGTTAAAGCTCATAAAAGATTATGATTGCAAGAACCATTACCATCCGGGCAAAGCCAACGTGGTGGCCGAAGCCCTTAGCCGAAAGGAAAGACCTAAGCCGATTCGGGTGAAGGCATATCAGTTGGTTATGACCTCTGATGTCATGAATTAGGTCAAAGTATTTCAAGATGAGGCATTGAAAGAAGATCATGTTAAATTTGAAAGAATGAGAGGCCTGATGCGGAACTGGATGAAAACACACTTGGTGTTAGGACCCGATCCAAGCGGATGTGGATTCCTTATTTTGGGGATCTACGTGTGAAGATTATGGATGAAGCTCATAAGACTCGATACTCCATTCTTTCTGGTGCTACAAAGATGTATCAAGACATGAAGAAAGATTACTCGTGGCCTGGTATGAAGCGCAACATAGTGGAGTACATGAGTAAGTGCCTTACTTGCTTGGAAGTGAAGGTGGAGCATCAAAAGCCGTATGGGAAGATCCAACCTTTGGATATACCGGAGTGGAAGTGGGAGCACATCACTATGGACTTTATTACGAAACTACGCGTACCGCATGAGGGTACGATGTTATATGGGTGATAGTGGATCGTTTGACGAAGAGTGCTCACTTCTTACCAATCTGCGAGACTTATTCATCCGAGAGGTTGGCGGATCTGTTCATCAAAGAGTTTGTAACTCGTCATGGTGTGCCGGTGTCTATTGTGTTTGATCGTGACACCCATTTTACATCTAAATTTTGGAAGAAATTCCTTGATGTGATGGGGACGAGGTTACATATTAGCATGGCTTATCATCCTCAGATTGATGGTTATTCGGAGAGGACGATTTAGACGCTGGAAGATATGCTTCGGCCATGCGTCATTGATTTTTGAGGTAGTTGGGATGACCACTTTTTTCTAGCTGAGTTCTCATATAACAACAGTTATCATGCCAACATTGGTATGCCCCCTTACAAGATTTTATATGGTAGGAGATATAGAACACCCGTTTTTTGGGGTGATATTGGCCATAAAGAGTTAGGGAGCGTCGAGGTGGTCAAGGCTACCACTGAGAAGCTGGAAAGGATCAAAGCCTTTATGAAGGCAACTAAAGATAGGCAAAATTCGTATTCCGATAAGAGACATAGACCGATTGAGTTCCAGGTGGGTGGTAGAATCATGTTGAAGGTCTCACCTTGAAAACCTATCATTCAATTCAGAAAGCGGGGCAAGTTGAGCCCAAGGTACATAGTGCATTTCCGAATTATTGCTCAAATAGTGGAGGTGGCCTATAGATTGGAGTTACCTGATGAGTTAAGTGGAATTCACCTGACATTTCATGTATCTTATCTGAGAAAGTGTTTAGCAAACAAAGATATGGTTGTACCACTGAGGATATCGAGGTAGATGAACGGCTGAATTATGTGGATCAACCAGTTGCGATCATTGATTGTAAAGAGAAGAGGTTAAGGAATAAAGTGGTTCCTCTTGTGCGTGTATAGTGGAAGCATAGGAAGGGATTTGAGTCTACGTGGGACACTAAAGAGGAGGTGAGACAACATTACCCATGATTGTTTGAAGAATTAAAGGTTTTAGGGACGAAACCTATATAAGGGGGGTGGACTTGTAACACCTATTTATTTCTATTAAAGATAAGAAAGAAAAGAAAGAATAAAAGTGAAGAAAAAGAAAGAAAAAGCAATTTAACGCAAGCTAAGGGGTTGAAAGTGTGCAAAAGGACAAAAAATTAAAAGTTGGTGACAAAGGTGGCATGGCCGCCCATGTTGTCTACACACCCACATCATTCGTATTTTTTTAGAGAATGAAAGAAGGGAGAGCAGAAACTCTCGGGTTTTGAAGAACAAGAGCAGGAAGTCGAATTCAAGGTAAGAATTCATAGTTTTATGGTGTTCTTGGCTGGCCTTAGCCTCAGTTATATGCTTATGTATGTTTGTGTGTGTTCGGGTGTGTGTTTATGGTGGGTTTTAGGTGTTGGACTTGTAGCGAATGGGTTTTGAAGAAGTCATACCCAAGGGCTGCTAAGGTGAGTTCTAGAATCCCCTTTTTACTTGTTTTAAACTGCTTTGGGGCTGAAATGCATGTATGTACGTTTTTATAAAAGTTGGGTTTTATACCCGTATGTGTGTATGTGTGTGTTTATGGGTGGGATTTGATTTTGGGCAATGTATGTGCTTGATGATGTTATGGTTGTGTTTCTAAGGCTTAAAATGTATGATTTAAGCTTACAATAAGTTATATGATGTTTGGGGACTGATTTATAATGTTTAGGATGATTTAGACTGCCCATGCGCCTAAACAATGGCCCATGCACCCAATTGAAAATAACTGCTTATGTGTCCCAGTGCCCAAAACCTCATGTGCTTGAATAGTACCCATGCACCTCGAAATAGGCTGAAATTGAGTAAGTGTTCATGCGCCCAGGATTCCCATGCGCCTAGGCACTCATGTGCGTGCATAGTGCCCATGCGCCTAGATTTACCCAGAAATGACTAAGTGTTGCCCATGCACCCAATAGTGCTCATGCGCCTGGAAGTTCCTCATGCGCCTAAGTTTTTCCCGTGTGCCCTAATAGTGCTCATGCGCCTGGAAGTTCCTCATGCGCCTAAGTGTTCCCCATGCGCCCAGAAGGCCATGCCCCTGAATAGTGCCAATGCGCCTAAAGACTTTGAATATTTTTCTGAATTTGGGGAAATGTATAGTGTAGGCTTTGACTTGGGAGGTTCCCGTGGGTTATGTCAGTTGACTTTTTGGAGTAATAGATGATGAGATGGGCGATGTATGATGAGGCATGTATGATGATGTATGATTGATGCTTATACATGATGGTATGTATGATGAATGTTATGTATGTATGATGGTGCCTTATATGGTGATGTTTGTATGTCCATGTTGATGTTCCTTATTATGTATGATTATTTTCCCATGGCTTTACGTTGAATTTTAATGAATGAAATGAAAAATATTAGGCAACGTAAAGTGGAAAATAATGAAAAGAGGAACGAAATGAAATAATGCATTCATTAATGAATGAATGAAAGCATGAAACTCTTGCAAGCAATGTATGGAGGTTCACACTCAATGAAGGGTGTTAGCTCAACTGTGTATGGGTTAGCTACCCCGGAAGGATGCACACTGGGGTCTAATCCTTGTGATTAACCATATGTATGGGATCCTTGCTACTTACCCTAGGTATTGGAGTTAACTTCCTGCACAATGTTCTAGGTCTATGAAAGACGACAAGCCCAGTAACTAGCTTTGTTCATAATGTTCGGGGTATAGCATGTGGCATTGATCTGGAATGAAAGAGAAAAGATAAGTGGTGAATGTAGTTGCCCTAGGTACTAGAGTTAGCTTCCTGCACAATGTTTGAGGTCTATAAAAGACCTCAGGCTCAGTAACCAGCTTCGTGCACAATGTTCGGGGTACTGTACATGTCATCAAAAGTAATGAACGTATGAATGAAAGTAAGAAAGTTATATATGAAAGTGAATGAAAGTAAGCAAAAATGAATGATAATGACATACGATGAATGAACGAAAATTAACGAATGAATGATGAAGATAATAATGTTATATCTATGTGTACGTATGATGTGTGATCATGTACGGAAGTAAAGAGCAGTTTTAAACGAAAGTAAAATATGTTTTATTTTAAAACTAGAACTCACTCAGCAACGCTGAATTTTATGTGCTTCCAGTTGGTAGGTAATGCTTGCTGAGGATGAACGGGGCGGCTACTTGGCTCATTTTGGATGGCATTCTTTTTGTAGATACAAGATTTTCCTAGTTTATGTGCTTAAATATAAAAGTCTTTCATGTCTTACATATGTGTAATGTGACGATATAATGAATTATGATATATGCCTTGATGTTTATTTATCGTTAATGCATATGTATGAACTTCTTATATAAGATTGAGGTTGTTGTACACAATTCTAAGTCAATAGTGATTAAGTAATGTGTTCAACCTAGTCGGCTGATTATTTATGCTAATGGACCATACTTATGGACCATACATATGATTATGTCATGCTTATGGACTAGTCACATGACTGAACTAGGAGACTGGATCAGTTGTATGATTGAGACATAAGATTGACTCACTCGCATGACTGAACCTTCAGTCGTGCGTATGGATCAATCGCATGAGTCAGTTGCACGACTGAACCACTAATGGTTCAGTCGTACGAATGGAAGCTAATAACCTATAAATACCACTTAATTCGTGGAAAAACATAACACTTTGAGAGATACATCGAATACACATAAACCCTAGTCGTCCAGAGTGTCCCTAACAGCCTGTCCAACTTCATAGTTCGATCTTGATCGATCCCTACTCATTATTCATGTTTAGTTCATTCTTATATCGATCACGTTATCGTTCTCACTGATTGGATAGCCAATCAAATAGGATTCCGCACTATTTGATCTAGTATAATGCAGAATTTGTTAGTATTCAGTACGTACATGGTTCTCCTAACAAGTGGTATCAGAGCTTTGGCTCATGATTTTGCGTTTGATTCGATTAGTTTGGTGTGAAAAACCTATGTTTCAATCAAAAGAGTCACCACTTTGCTTCAAAAGGTGTTTTCGACGTTTGTAGGTGTTAAATTTTCCATTTTTCGTAACACGGCATATTAGGGTTCTTAAGAAAATCGTATTTTGTGTCAAAGTGTCAAGAATCTTCGATTTTTCAAAACAACATCCTTCAGTCATACGGTTAGCTCATTCGTACGATTGAACTCATTAGTATACTCTATTCGCACAACTTAACTCAGTCGCATCCCTCATTCGCACGACTGAACAACTCTACTCGTCTGATTCCAATCGTCTTGATCATACGCATGACTGAATCCAATCGCACGATTGAATTCATTCGCATACTTCATTCGCACGAGTGATCCATACTCATAGCCCATTTGCATGAGTGAATCTGTCCTGTTCCTAAAGTACCAAGTTTAAAGAAGTGGAAGATCAATTTGCTGTGTTTACTGTTGGAAAGGACTCATGCATCCAGAATCTTCTACTTCTAGAGAATGAGATTGGAAACCATAACAAACCGCCAAAGCTGTTAATGTTGGATGAATATCCACAATGGAAACAACGGTTTGAGATTTATTTAAATGTAGTCGATCCCAATCATTGGACATCTATTGTGACTGGTTACACGGTACCAGTCAGTGCTAATGGAGTCAAATTTACCTTGTGAGGAATGAGTGAAGCTCAAAAAATTATTTTCAATGCTTAAAAGAAAGTATATGCCTTGTTGACTCAGTCGATACCGAAGGATATCTTTCTTCAGTTCTCTGAGAACAGACGTGCTATAAAGTTATGGGAGGCATTAGAAAATAGAAATGATGGAAACACAACTCTCAAAGCACTAAAGGCTAAAGCTCTCAAGAAGGAGTTTGATAATTTCTCTGCGATAGGAAATGAGAGCTTGGATGATAAATTGATAGATTTTATGACCCGATGAGTGAGCTTCACACTCATGGCGTGACCACATATATGGAAGATAAAGTTTCAAGATTTGTTGATGGTCTGCCTGATAAATGGGATTCATTTGTGTCTAATTTGAGAAAAAATTATATTCTTGCCACATTAGAAATAAATGATTTCATCTTGAAGTCAAAAGAGCAAGAATTGCGAATTAAGTACAAGTCAAAGAAAGGATCCTACGTTCAAAATCTTTCACTTTACAAGTCAATTCCGACTCCAGCGGTTTCAGGAGCATCGTTACAAACAACGTTCATGTCTAGTTCCTCTACTCCTTCCCAACCCACTGCTTCAGGGAACCAAATGTTAGGGTCATCTGGAACCCAATCCATAGTTCTTGAGGCCAATACTAGGAAGTTGAAGACCGAGAATCTCGGTAATGTCACAGTGGAAGTTGCTAAGGAGCACATGGATCTTCTAGCAGCTGTTGTACAATATTATGATGGTTTTGGTTGCCAGTAAGATTCAAAATTGTCATCTTGCGGATGAGGATTACGAGCAAGTTGATGAAAATGAGATAGAAAGAATGGACATAATGTGGCTTTGGCGAGTGCAATCAGAAGAGCTAAAAAGTTTGTGAAAAAGACAAGGCAAAACCTAGTTGCCACTAAAGATAGTACCTTTTGTTTTGACAAAACCAAAGTCACATGTTTCAACTATGGTGAAAAGGGGCACTTTATATTTGAATGTGTAAACCCAAGAAAACTGCAAATGGAAACCCATTTCCTACATTCAACCGTCAAGACAAAGACACGACTGCAACTGCTTCTTCAAGTAAAGAGACAAAGGCTCTAACTTGTCAAGGTGATGAAGGGGAAGACTAGTCCTTCCTCTTTGTTTCTCCAAGAGAATCAAATATTTCCTTTGTCGATGCATTGGATGATGGGTCTGCTAGTGAAGGGGAGATCATAGTTGAGCATACAATGTCAGATACTAAAGAAGTTGTAAATGCTGAATACCACCTGGTTGAGGAAGAGCTTAGAGCCACAAGTTCAGAATCTCCAGTCATCGAAGGGTCTAACTCTGCTTTGATGGCTTATTCATCTCATTCATCACAGGGTGTCTGCTACAACGCTATCACTAACACCTGGATTATTGATAGTGGGGTATCCAGGCACGTGACTAGGAATTCGTCTCTCCTTTTCAATGTCAAACAAAATAAAGGGGGACATGTTTCATTTGCTGGAAACCAAGGAGGTTACATCACCACTCAAGGTGAAGTGGGAAATGAGAAAGTGAAGTTTGACAAGGTCAACTACATTCAACAACTACAGAACAACTTGCTTTCAGTCTCCCAAATCTACGATAAAGGATTCAAAGTTGTGTTTGACAACAAGAAGTTCTACATGTTGAAGAAAGGACTATGTGATTGAGGAGGATAAAGTTCTTATGTCAGCTTCAAGATATAACGACTTGTATGTCTTGGATCTATCAAAAGCCTCCACAACTGATCACACTGTTCAATGCTTCTTGTCAAAGGAAACTGAGAGGGATTCAGTCTCATGGCATAGGAGAATGGGACACATTAATTAAAGGAAGACGAATCATTTAGTTTAGAATGATTTAGTGAATGGACTAACGGTCAAGAACTTCCAGCTTCCGGATTTCTATGTAGCATGTAAGAAAGGGAAACTGACCAAGAAGTCGCACAAGGCAAAGAAAGTGAATTCTATTCATATTCCTCTTGAGCATCTACACATGGACCCGTTTGGACGTGTTAGCACAAAGAGCATTGCTGGAGATCTATACTTCTTTCTAGTAATGGATGATTACTCAATATTCTCTTATGTAATGTTTCTAAAAGCCAAATCAGAAATGTTTGAATCATTTGAAAATCTAGTAACCACTTTGGAATCACTCTACAAGCTGGAAGTCAGGCAGATTCGATTAGACAATGCCACAGAGTTCAAGAATCAGTGGATGGAGGCATATTGTAGAGAGAAAGGAATTGTACATCAGTTTACTTCTGCCTACACTCCACATATGAATGGGGTTGTTGAAAGGAAAAATAGGAGCTTGATAGAGACAGCCAGGACAATGCTAGCCGACTCAGAACTACCTATTCGATTCTGGAATGAGGCAGTGGCTAACGTATGTTACACGCTCAATCGAGTCTTTATGGTCAAACCACATAGGAAAACATGTTATGAACTTCTCTAGTGCCGTAAACCCAACTTGAAGTATCTAGAACCGTTTGGCACACCGTGCATGTTGTTGAAGAAAACTCAGACTAGAAAATTCAGTGAGAAGGCAGAGGAAAGCATTTTTCTCGAATACAGTATACCGGACAAGAGAGTTTACAAAAACTCAATGGGTCAGTTAGAAGTGTGGTGCAATGTTGATGTTCAAAGACACACCACCCCTGCTAGAAAAGGACCCTCATTCTTCTTTGACTACGATGGATTTTTTAAATCTTTCAAACTACCGCCTTCTCATCCTGATGCTGACCTGTCTGCTTGGATAATGTATGATGTTCTAAACACTCCTCCACTAGACTCGACATCACCTGCTCCATTACATGATACATCTAGCCCTTCAGGGATGACCTTGAAGTAAGAGATTCATCCTCTAATCATGAAGCAGTTAAGAATGAATGTGAACCTGGAGGAACAGGTTCACACGAATGAAAGTACACAAGCATCAAATCTTGATGCATCTGACAATTCTGAACCTCATACTCTTACTACAGATACTGAACTTGGGTTTCACAACCGTGATACTGAGGTAGTTGTTCTCACCACTCCCGATATTGGATTAATGTTTATCATCCCTTGGACAACATCATTGGGTATGTTTAATCAGGAGTACAGACACGAAATCAGCTATACTCAACTGATTATGCCTCAGTCATGGAAAAAGGATATCTTCACGATGGTGCATATCGATGTTTTGTGTCTCAATTTGAGCCAAAATATGTGAGGGAAGCCTTAAACGAGGAAGCATGGGTTAGTGCAATGCAAGAAGAACTCCTATAGTTCAAGAAGTTAGGAGTATGGACCCCTGTGGACATACCAAAAGGTGCTAAGGTGATTGGCACTAGATGGCTGCTGAAATGTAAGAAAGATGACCAAGGGATCAAAATCAGAAATAAGGCTCGACTTGTCGTTCAAGGGTTTCGACAAGTCGAAGGCATAGATTATAACGAAGTGCTTGCACCAGTGGCACAAATGGAAGTTATTCATATCTTTCTAGCCTATGCATCCTACATGAAGATTAAAGTTTATCAACTGGAGGTGAAGTGTGCATTCCTTCATGATGAAATCCATGAAACAGTCTACGTTAGTCATCCCGAAGGATTTGAGGATTTGTATCATCGGGATAGAGTTTACAAACTGGACAAGGCTCTTTACGGGCTCCATCAAGCCCTTAGAGCCTGGTATGGGAAACTCTCAACTCATCTAGTGAAACATGGTTTTCGCAGAGCAGTTATTGACTGCATATTATTCATCAAAGAAAAGGATGGTGATTTACTCCTGGTACAGATATATATGGATGACATAATCTTTGGTTCCAAAAATGAAGAATTATGTAAAGAATTTGAATCTGTAATGAAATCAGAGTTTGAGATGAGTGCCATGGGGGAGATGAAGTTTTTTCTTGGATTACAGGTGGATCAGACACCAAAACGAATCTTCCTACATCAGACCAAATATGTAGGAGATATCTTAGTTGTTTCGACATGGAGGATGTTATAGCTGCTTGAATTCCACTTGCCACGAGCCATGACGTGGCACCTGACAAAAATGGTGATCTAGTTGATGACACCATGTATAGAGGAATGATCGAATCTTTCATTTACCTCACAACCTCTGGTCCTGATATTATGTATGCAACGTGTCTCTGTTCCAGATATCAGGAAAAACCAAAAGTAAATCATCTTATTGCAGTTAAACGGATCTTTCATTATCTGAAGGGTACTCCAACACTCGGGTTGTGGTATCCTCATGACGATGACTTTGAGCTTACAGCGTATAGTGACTCGGACTATGGTGGATGTAAAATGAATTACAAGTCAACATTAGCGGGATGTCAATTCTTTGGTTGACGGTTAGTCACTTGACAATGTAAGAAGCAGACATCAGTTGCTCTGTTAACATGGGAAGCCGAATACGTTGCTGCTCGCAAATCATTTGGTTTCAACAGCAAGTGCGTGACTACTGTTTGTAATTTTCTAAAACCCCTATCTTTGTTGATAATTCTACTGCAATTGCTGTAACCAAAAATCCGGTCCAAAACCGTAAAACGAAAGACATCGGTATTAAATATCACTTTATACGTGACTATTTTGAAAAACAATTAATTGATGTTGTTAAAATTAATACTGATTTTCAACGCGCCGACCTCTACACAAAAGCATTTGACAAACCACGGTTTTTATATCTTTTAGGGGTTAATGGCGTGAAAAAGAAAAGTGACGTGATTCAAGAAGACGGCAGTTCTTAGTTTGACAATTAGTTTCTTAGTTTATTAGTTATTTTATTTTATTTTATTTTTATTTTCCTGTCTTTTAAAATCCAAAAAACACAATATGATTTTTGGTTTTAGAATTTTAGGGGGAGAATACCTTAGTTTAGTATTTATTTACTTAAACAAATGGGGGGAGGCAGATTAGCTGAAAGAAATGAAATCAAATCTGTGATTATGATTCAAAGTTTATCAAAAATGATAGTAAGCAGGGAACAAATTGTTTGGGACTTCAAAACAATTTTGCTCAACATGCTAAATTAAAATTACAAGTATGAGAAGTCTAAGCACAATAAAAGAAAATTGATAGTAAAACTAGTCTGCTACTAAGGTAACATACATAAAGTAGACCTACAGGTTGCTAGTTCATTATATGATGTGTCAGTAGATTCAACACAATAGATGAGTAGACTTCATTGGTGTATTAAATTCAAACTAATTTGTTCAACTTGATGTGGATTCTCATCCTATCCCTGGTTAACACAATCAACACATATCCAATAAAGGGTGACGAGCAAAATAGACACCACAAATGTGTGCGGATGACCATAAAAATGAGCAAGCACATGAAAAAACTGGTAAAAGAAATCAACTAATGACTAATGTTATTGGTGTGTTGTGTGCAAAAGAAAAATAAATTCTCAAAGAAGAACATAGGTTGTGTACGTCTCTGTTGTGCGGTGGCACTGACCTGAGGATAGGCATAACCTAAATATTCTAGAATTCATTGTTGTTTCCGCCTCTCTGTTGAGCGATGGTGCTAACCTGAGGCTTGGCATCTCTTTGAAAGGTCTTAAAATAGTTTCTTCTTGTCAAATACCCACAGACTGCTCAAAAATCTCTTGAGGAATGTTGATTACCATATAAGTGTAGGATCCATAAATGCTTGTTGAAATAATTAAACATAATCCATCACCAATGTGAGTCAAAAATCTGTGTATGGATTTAAGTGGACAAATATACTGACAATCATCGTGGCTGCAACTCTTAATAGTTAAACTCATTGTGTGCATCTTATAGCTCAAGTATGATTTCTTGAAACTGCTATTAATTCTCAGTCTAAACAAGAATCTAGCATTAAAGTGCATATTAGAAAGGGTTCCCAAATGATTATGATATACACATATGATTCCATAATGAATCTTTCCAGAAATAATCAAATTAACCTGAAGCTATTATGCTATGGAAGTAAAATCGGTTAGATGTATTCTAAAAGGTTTCCATCCATCTTAAACCCAATCCCACAAAAACATGTCTTGTTTTCTTTAAAATTTCAAGTTGTTTTCTAATTTCTAGTATTTTGTTATGTAGATGTCAAACTATACAAGTAGATGAATTCTGTGAATCACTCACTAAAAGGGTCATGTCTGAGGTGACGTATCGGTTTTAAATAAAAACGATCATATTTGACGTGATCAAATGATTTTAAACTAAAAGGATCACGTTTGAGGTGACCAAATGATGTTAAATTAAAAGGGTCATGTCTGAGATGATCATCGGTCATAATGTTATATATCAAAAATTTATTTTTTTAAGTGTTTGAAAGTGTATGAGGTCAAACTCATAAGTATGAGCCAATCGCACGATTGAATCATAAGTATGAGCCAATCGCATGATTGAATCATAAGTATGATCCAATCGCATGATTGAACCATAAGTATGAGCCAGTCACATGATTGGACCATGAGAATGGGACAACCATGCGAATGGACCACAAGATTGAAACAATCGTATGAATGGATGAAGGTGTATGAGCCAGTCACACGACTGAATCTTAGTCGCACGAATGAAGCATGTGTATGGGTCCAGTCGCATGACTGAAATTTATAATAGTATATATAAGGGGGCCAGTCGGTCGTAACCCTTACCACCCTTCAAAAGTTCTCAAAAATCACCCACACACACATATACTCTGTCTAAATTTTGTTTAATTGATATTACCGACTGATTGTGATCCTAAGGTGTGTTCTACTCTTCAACAGGTATTGGGCGACTCAAATTGATCCATATGAACGTCTTAATCGCATCTTAAGGACCGCTTATGCTAAAACCTAGAAGTGGGACTGAACCCTAAAAATAGACCTTTAAATGGACATTAAAGTTGATCTAAAGGACATTAAGTACTATTTAGAGTACTCTGCGGTGCAAATGAGTCTAAACACAAAGTTTAATATAAAGTTTTGACAAGGATTCAAATCTAGGGTGTTCACCAATGTAGGATGCGAACGGACATGCTAATGAACTTTAGTCGCATGATTGAGCCAGGCGCACGATTCAATCGCACGAATGAATCATGCGTATGGGTTCAGTGGCACGACTGATTCAACCGCATGGCATAGCATACGACTAAGTTCAGTCACAAGCTCAATAGCACGACTGAACTCAGCCCCAGGCTCAATCGTACGACTGAACTAGTTTGATCAAAACAGTTTAAGTTCCAACTATCTTCTCTTGTGCATAAATCTAATGTATATTTTTCTTGTGTTTTAGCAACATGGTTGATAGATGGACGATGAGCACCAAGCACAATATCTGTGCTCACTTAGATTGTACCTCTCGGAATGCTTCCATGTTTGTTGGGATTATAGCCTTTCTATGTAGTTCGAGGATCTACAAAGCTATCTCTGTTCCATGTACACCCTACCGATCTATACAGCAGGCCTTCTGGGAAGGTGCTTTGGTTGATAGGTCCTCTGAGCCCCACAGTATACGGAGCTCGATCTTCGAACAGGAGATTAGGATTACTGCAGATGATCTAAGGCGAGTCTTTGATCTTGGTGAGGACGATGCTTACCCAACCAAGCTACATCCTCTAACTATTTGATGATTCTTTCTAAGGATGAAGTACACTAGGGACATCATTGCAAGTGTGCTCAACAAGAGAAACTTGTGCCCCCAATTCAAATACTTGGCTCATGTCATCCTAAAGTGCATAGCGTCAAGGAGAGGAGGATTCGATTAGATGTCAGATCAAATCTATAACGCATATGTTGCTTTGGTACTGAACAACCTGTTCAGTTTCTCCCACAAGATATTCTCCTACATGATCGAGAACCTCGAGGCCTGGGCAAGGAAGGCTTCTGCATGTACCCAAGGTTTATACAGATGATTATTAATAATAAGCGACCTCTGCTGCCAAAAGAGAAGGAAGATGCTATAGTTCTGGAGGTTATGGATGACACTACATTGGGTAGAATGAAGGTGTACCGAGGGAGGAAGGTTAAGCCCCTAATCATGAGACTATTTGGGCATTTGGCCAAAGAAGATTATGTGGTGCCCTCTCGCAAGAAGTGGCGTCATGACGACAGTGATTCTGATGTTGAGCCCATCATGGTTCACACTGAAGAAGATGATGATGATGATGATGACGACCTTGATGATGGTCAAGGTGATGGAGACGCAGGCCCCAGTCATTCAAGGGTCACTGACATGTCTAATATATCTCCACCACCTCTTCACCATACCGCATCTTCTCCTGGTGGATCTAAGCAGGTTGCTTTCCACGAGGGTTGATAGATGAAGAGGAAGTGTCTCATGATGAGCCTTTGGTGAGAATAGTTAGGAGCCGGGTTATGGCCACTGAGAAGGTTATAGATTAGGTCAGTGGATGCCTAGCAGGTACTACAGGTGATGATACTGATGTCATTGATCCCACCTTCAAACCTTACAAGCCTATCAGCTTAGGGGGAGCCTTTATAGCAAAGGGCTCCAGGAAGAAGAGCATGGCCCATACTTATGGGAAAAAGAGTAAGAGGCCAGATTCACATTGATCACATCTTGTACTACCACTGCCACAGCCACTACCACCACTACCATAGCCAACACCACTACCACACCCACTACCACCACTACCACAGCCACTACTCCAACCACCACTCATACACTTGCCTCCACCTCATCCACAATACCTAACAGAATCCTACCACAATCACTCCTGTCCCTTCTCCCATCTTCACCACATCCACCGCTACCACAACCACTCACCAAGCTGGTCCCTCCACCCAATCCACAGTTACTCCTGGACATACTCTACCCATGGCCGGGTTAGAGGAGTAGCTGGCAAGCCTCAACCATATTGTACTAAAGCTGATTGATAATGATGACCTGAGGGCTACTTAGATGAACCAGCTGATGGCGGTGAATGCGGCTCAAGCAAAGCAAATAGCTCAGGTAAGTGAGAAGAACGTGCAGTATGAGAGAGCCTTAGGCCGAGCCCACCAACCAGTAAAGATTCAAAAGAGTTGGTGTTAGCATCGGTGAAAAGCATTGAAGTACTTGAGAAGAAGAACAAAAGGATTTTGCTACAGCTAAAGGGATCAAAGAGTGAGCCTTTGAAGTTTAAAGATGGTGATGATGTGGATGATTATGATGAGTCTTCTAATGATGAAGAAGAAGCTGGAGGTAGTGGAAAGGAAAGGATAAAAAGGATGATGATGATGAGGATGATCAAGAAGGTGATGCATCAGCATCAGCCTCAAATCCATCAGCAAAGGAGAGGCGCTCCAAGAGAAATCAAGATCAAAGAGCCTCGACCTCAGCTCCTCAAGCTGAAGAGATAGCCGATCAAGGCAAAACTAATGATCAGATGTTTATGTATTTGAAACTTTTGTACTTGAATTTGGAATTACATTAATGTAATTAATGCTTATTTATGTTTAATTGTCTTGATTAATTATTATTGTGTGATGTGTTAAATGTTAAACCAGACAGATGAAGCTCAACAGCCAGATGTATATGATGTCATACCCCTTCAGCAAGTCAAGACTCAACTCATGATGATTATTGATTTGCTAGGGATTGTTAAACGATCTGTGAGCTATACTCTGGAGGAAGGAGAGATCATCTATGATCTAGCAGACGAGCAGCTAACTAAAATATTTAGATTGAACCCAGATGAGCTTGTTAAAGATGCTCTAGAAGTTGATGTTGTGAGTGATGATGAGCTGAAAGATGTGGATGAGATAGAGATCGAGGATGTCACAATAGATTACTATCCATAGTACACTGATCCTGAAGGCAATGTTATCCCCAACTTGGGTGAAACCTTTTGTAACACCCCGAAAAGTCTAAACGAGTCATCGAGGATAATAGGCTTAATTAGTGGGTATTTAATAAAGGAAGAAAATGGGTTATGGGCTAATTAGGCTTATGGGCAAGAGCCTAAGTGATTTAGGGCCCATAATCAGCCTCAAACCCACCTAATTTGCCACCATCATCCATACTTGAACCCTAGCCACCAAAATTCATAAAGAGAGAAAGTAGAGAGAGAAAGTGAAGAAAACTCAAGATTGGAAGCTTCAAAGGTTAAGGGATTGAAGATCCAAATGATTGAGCATCAAACCATAAGAAAGGAGCAACAAATTCAGGTAATAATTGGCCTCTAAACCCTTCTGTAGATCAAACCCGGATTCTAGAGTTTGGGGTTTTGAAAACTTGCAAAGAATCACATAAAGGTCATATTTTTACGTATAAAAACATGTAAAAAGCTTAGATATAGCCTCATAGATGATAAACTAAGAGTTTGGACGTAAAAAGTTGTGATTATGGGTTAAAAACTGGCTGGTTAATAATTTTTATGCGTTCTGCGAAACTGTATATGCATCCGGCGAATTTGCATATTCAAGCAGCGAAACTATAAGAACTTCCTGCGAAACTATAGTTTCGAAGGTAGTTTCGCAGACAAGTTATCCAACGAAATTTGGGTGAAACTGCCAGCGAAACTCGCAGCGAAAATGCCAGCGAAACTGCTAGTGAAGGTGGCAGCGAAACTGTTGGTGAATCTAGCTGCGAAATTGCTGATCTTGCAACGAAATTAGCAGTGACTTTAGGTAGAAATTAACCTCTTTAAGTGTCAACTTAATTGCATGTTGTGTAGTGTGGTCCTAGCCTTGTAAGCTTAGTTTAGAGGTTACTCACAGTATTCTGGTGAGTTCTAGATCCCCTTATTTATAAGTTTTTCCATGTTTTGGGGTTATTATGCATGCTAAATATACGTTTTCAAATGACCGAGTTTTTATGAGGTTTTAACGGGAAGATCGATTTTTCTATAAGGAAATGTGCATCCAGCTAGGGGCGTTGCCCCTTGGACCCCACTAGGGGCTGCCGCCCCCGAACACCCGTTGTCCTGCGGAGTGTCGGCTATGTGCTATGATGACTAGAACTTTGCTTGTTGTGTACTTATTATGTTAAGTATTATATAATAAAGTGAAAGACAATATTAATGAAAAGTGAAACTTAATGAATGTTACCCTTGGGCCCGTTTGATGAAGAAAAGTATTGCAAGCACTATGATAGAGTTCACTTATGTGAGTCTGATGTATGATGATTGATCCGTATTCATGAGCGCCCTATGTGTGTCGCAGTGTGGATCAACTGTCGGGGATTAGCTACCATAATGATGTGTACCGACAGGGATCAACATTCGTTGTTTATCAACATGGAGCTCTTGCTTTATGCAATATCGTTTATGATGAAGTGAAAGATATGAAGGAATGAAAGATAATGAACATCCTTATTAAGAGGAAAATGTTATGTATTATGTATGTATGGTCATTATATAAAGGATAAAGTCATAATTTCTTATTTATCTAAAACTAGAACTCACTCAGCAAAGCTGACTCTTATGCATAATAGTTAGCACGTAAATGCGGATGCTGAGGATGGCACCAGGGAGCTACTTGGGGAGCTATGGATGGCATTCCTGTTTACGAAATATTTTATTGTAATTTAAGAAGAAGTACAATGTTTTATTTACAATTAAATGACAAATGTATGGGTACAATATGGTTTCTAAGTTTTAAATGAATATCTAATTATTTCTGCTGTAATGTTTTTGTTATTAGACTGATTTTATGCTATGATTAACCAACTGTGAGGCTTCCCGGGAATGGGGCCTTACACCTTTGGCAGTGGTACTTTTGATAAGTTGGAGGAGATGGAAAAAGAAAAAGGGAAAGATGAAAGTACAGCCCAAGCTTCAGATGCAAAGGTTGAGATGACGAAAGCTGAATAGGCAGCTTGTTTTGCTGAGATGAAAGCCCAGCGCGCACCCCCAAAGCAAATGCATACACCAAATGTAGGATGGGTTAGTGTCACTAAACACTTGGTTTTCTCTCAACTCACTTAAACAACACTCGGATGAAAGCAAAGTCTCTAAGAGTTGATAACAATATAATAAGTAATAATCAAACACAAGAAGTAGTTTTCAAGGTACTTGCATATATTGCTTCTTAACTAAAATATTACAAGACTCTTACAAGCGTATGTTATGAGTTACAGTGATAAACTATATATATACTACCTACAGCTGGATATACTTTGATACTAACTAGAATCCTCTAACTAAAGCAGATACTACAAAGCTATAGTTTAAGGTATCTCAGATAAGACTTAATCTGAGATATGGTAGTCAGGACATGTTCCTGACTTAACTTTTGTCACCAACTAAAGTTGGTAACTTGTAGTAACATAAAAAGGTGAACAGTGGAATAAAGTATGATTAACTACATGGCTCTTTGAGAAAACGCCATGCAATATTAGAGGTCTGCAGCAGAGTGTGAGATACCATACTTATGTCCATTGGTTCATAGAAGTGTCTTCCGAAGGTTAAATGGCTTCGGAAGAAAAAGTACTTCTAAAGCCACTTACGCTTCAGAAGAGGCTACTTCTTTCGAATCTTGAAGACTTCTTCTTTCTTCATACTTCGGAAGTAGTCTTATGATTTCTTCTTTTGAGACTTGATCTTCTGAAGTGAACACTTTGTCTTTGGAAGTAGAGTTTTGTCTTTGGAAGCAAAACTTTCATTTTGTCTTCGGAAGAACTTTACTTGCTTCAGAAGTTCCACACTTGGCTTCGGAAGCCTTTGTAAGTAGCACCAAAATTTTTCTAAGTGATTTGGTTTTGGTTGCACCAGCCTTCTTGATCCAACAAACTCCCCCTAGGCTGATGTTACCAAAACCTCACTTGTTTCTACTCCTCAAAACTTTCAGCACCAAGGAGAGTAAATATTTATCAGTTTCCTTGTTCTTCCCAAATGTGGTGCTGAGAAGTTTGTACAAATCTTTGGTTGATAGGATCTCAAGTCTGTCACCTTGAATGATATGTACCCTTTGTTGTGGCCCTCTGAAAAGAGTTAGTTGATAGGTACTGTAATCATATTCCCATCAAACTATGGGTTCCAATTCAGGACCCTCCACCATCTATAGAAAGGTTGTGCCCTTGGTGGGAGGTCTATCCTTGGCTTCCTTTCTTCTCAACTTCAACTCTTCTTCAATCTTGGCTTTTTTAGTTAACTCAGCCAGATGAAGACTTTTGAGGTGGTTTCTGTTGTGAGCAGCAGTTTTATAGTTTGAGGGGTTAGAGAATGGTTTCTCTGCTAACTCAGCAATATGAAATCTGCTAGAGTGTAGCAGAGAGGTGGCATTCAGCCTATTGACTTCACCATTCTCTCGTTCCACAATAAAGTTGTGAGTAGCTTCATTGATCCTCCAATAGATTATATTCTTTCTAGGCACAAGAGACTGACTAAGAATCTTGTCCTCTTTCCTTGTATCCAATAGAGTCACCAGCTTCCTTCTTAGTCTCTTCTCTTTATCATTTAGTGAGTCTGAGTTGTGGCCTAGAAGTTTTGCAGCATGGTCCAGTGTTCCTCTGAGTCGATCAAGAAATTGATCTCTTGTGAGGGAATGTGAAGATCCATCAACATAGATTAGTTTAATGGGGTCTTCCTCACAGGAGATGTCACTTAGGGTTGTGCAGTTGGTGAGCCTAGTCTTGATTGTTTTAAACTCTTCTAGAGAGAGATGTTAGGAAGGCTGAGGGGATGGTTTAGAAGATTGTTGGGTAGGATGTAGTATGGTGGTTCTGGTAAGTGTTTTAGGTTTAAGGATGGGCAGTTTTGGTGGATGAGGTGATGAAGTGGATAAGGGTAAAGGTGTGGGTTCAGGAGTGTAAGGTTCAGGTTTGATGGTGAATGGAGAGGGAATTGGTTCAGGTTGTGGTTGAGTGGTTGGTGTGAAGGTTATCCTCTATATCCTTCTGTACATCTCTCTCCTTTTCCCCAAACGAATGTCAGCTTTGATCTCACTGACAATTTGTTGGAGTGTCCTTTCAGACATGGGACCCACCTGCCTTCCAGAGAAGCCGTGAGTCCGGAGATAGTCTTTCATCCAGACTTTGTCACCTATCTTCTTGGTTGTAGTGGCCTTTGCTTCTTCTTCCCTTTTCTTGTTCTCCCTCAACTTGTCTCTTGCTGCTCTTTTTCTCTATTTCTCCAACAGATCCTGCTCTTTGTTAAAGAGCCATAGGATCGTTTCATCATTGTGTGGAGATAGCTCTTGAAGAGAGAACCCTATGGAATTCAGGTAGGCTATCCTTTCCCTCCTGAGCTGCATGTCAGCTTCCTTCTGTTCTTTTACTTTCTCTTCCTCTAAGGCCTACCGTGCTGCTTCCTGTTGTAGCCTCATTGCCTTTTCCAGTTCCACCAACTCCTCTAATAGTAGCAGAAGTGTTTCTTCATTGGCAGCTCCAAGCATAATGAGCTGGTCAATGATCTCCTCTCTCCTTTTGTTGTTAACTGCCTCCTGGTTGGCTGCAGCTACTTTTGTACTTGTAGCTAACAACTTCTTAGTTGGAAGTATTCCTTTTCTTTTTAGCTCTTCAATCTTCTCTGCTTCCTGAAGCTCTTCCGCATTCATTTTCTTCTTTCCTTTGTCATCTTTTGAAGTTCTTGACTTAGGTGGTTCTTGGAGTGTGGATTCAGATTATGAGAGAGGCAGAGAGGGTATCTGGAGAGGTTGATCCAGAAAGTCCCCACTATTTACTTTAGATGCCAGTTCTAGGATTGTATCTGTGATGATTAGTTCCTCGGACATTATGAATAGTCCTTCCACAGCTTCCATTTCAGCTTCGGAAAATTCGGTTTGTTCTTCCGATGCTTTAACTTCAGCTTCGGAAGTTTGAGGTGATGCAGATTTTAATGTTGAGCCCATCATGGTTCACACTGAAGAAGATGATGACGATGATGACGACCTTGATGATGGTCAAGGTGATGGAGACGCAGGCCCCAGTCATTCAAGGGTCACTGACATGTCTAATATATCTCCACACCTCCTCACCAGACCGCATCTTCTCCTGGTGGATCTAAGCAGGCTGCTTTCCACGAGGGTTGATAGATGAAGAGGAAGTGTCTCATGATGAGCCTTTGGTGAGAATAGTTAGGAGCCGGGTTATGGCCACTGAGAAGGTTATAGATTAGGTCAGTGGATGCCTAGCAGGTACTACAGGTGATGATACTGATGTCATTGATCCCACCTACAAACCTTACAAGCCTATCAGCTCAGGGGGAGCCTTTACAGCAAAGGGCTCCAGGAAGAAGAGGATGGCCCATACTTATGGGAAAAAGAGTAAGAGGCCAAGATTCATCTTCTACTACCACTGCCACAGCCACTACCACCACTACCATAGCCAACACCACTACCACACCCACTACCACCACTACCACAGCCACTACTCCAACCACCACTCATACACTTGCCTCCACCTCATCCACAATACCTAACCCAATCCTACCACAATCACTCCTGTCCCTTCCCCCATCTTCACCACATCCACCGCTACCACAACCACTCACCAAGCTGGTCCCTCCACCCAATCCACAGTTACACCTGGACATACTCTACCCATGGCCGGGTTAGAGGAGTAGCTGGCAAGCCTCAACCGTATTGTACTAAAGCTGATTGCTAATGATGACCTGAGGGCTACTTAGATGAACCAGCTGATGGCGGTGAATGCGGCTCAAGCAAAGCAAATAGCTCAGGTAAGTGAGAAGAACGTGCGGTATGAGAGAGCCTTAGGCCGAGCCCACCAACCAGTAAAGAGTCAAAAAGAGTTGGTGTTAGCATCGGTGAAAAGAATTTAAGTACTTGAGAAGAAGAACAAAAGGATTTTGCTACAGCTAAAGGGATCAAAGAGTGAGCCTTTGAAGTTTAAAGATGGTGATGATGTGGATGATGATGATGAGTCTTCTAATGATGAAGAAGAAGCTGGAAGCAGTGGAAAGGAAAGGATAAAAAGGATGATGATGATGAGGATGATCAAGAAGGTTATGCATCAGCATCAGCCTCAACTCCATCAGCAAAGGAGAGGCGCACCAAGAGAAATCAAGATCAAAGAGCCTCGTCCTCAGCTCCTCAAGCTGAAGAGATAGCCGATCAAGGCAAAAGTAATGATCAGATGTTTATGTATTTGAAACTTTTGTAGTTGAATTTGGTATTACATAATGTAATTAATGCTTATTTATGTTTAATTGTCTTGATTAATTGTTAATGTGTGATGTGTTGAATGTTAAAGCAGACAGATGAAGCTCAACAGCCAGATGAATATGATGTCATACCCCTTCAGCAAGTCAAGACTCAACTCATGATGATTATTGATTTGCTAGGGATTGTAAAACGATCTGTGAGCTATACTCCGGAGGAAGGAGAGATCATCTATGATCTAGCAGACGAGCAGCTAACTAAAATATTTAGATTGAACCCAGATGAGCTTGTTAAAGATGCTCTAGAAGTTGATGTTGTGAGTGATGATGAGCTGAAAGATGTGGATGAGATAGAGATCGAGGATGTCAAAATAGATTACTATCCATAGTACACTGATCATTGAGCAACTCTTTAAGCAAGGCTTTGACACAGCGAGATCAGGATGTTGGAAGTGGAGGAAATTCAAACCGATGAGCTGGGTATGATGTACTGGAGAAAGAGAGATTTGAGATCATGATTCGATTCATTGCCAAATACTTAGGAAGATCTTTGATGGAGATTCGTTCATGGCCCAGAGACAGTATTCTGGCTATAGCCACCGGAATCTGTTTGTCTGAGCAATTTCATAAGGGGATTATCATTGAAGCACTTGATGAGGCTAGGGCTGGAAAAAGGTTTGAAATGGCAAGACTTACAAAGGCCAAACTCACAACCAAAATGCTTGAACAACCTTCCAAATCACCTACTCAAAAACAGCCTACCCCTCAAATCTCCAAACCAATCTCAAAACCAAAATCCAAACATCCTCAATCTTCAAAACCAACTCCTTTACCAACCGAACCATCATCCATTGATGCACCTAGAAGGAGGAGAAGGGTGCTGAGGATAGAAGAAGATGAAGAAGAAGAGGATGAAGATGATAGTCTGCCACTCTCTACTGTTCTAAGGCTACCAGAACCCAGGAGTCAACCCATGATCACACCTGACTCTCAAAGGGAAACGGTTAGAGTCAAAATAGAAGATGAAGAACAGCAGAAGCAGCATGATGAGCAACTACTGAAGATGGTTGACAAGGATTTTCCTCAGTCATCATCTATACAAGCCATGAAAGGGGATGCTCAGAGGCTGTACACTCTCAGACACACATTTCAGTATCAGAAGGAGAGAGTGAGAGTATGGCCAAACCCCAAGGTGAGTTCTGGAATCCACAAAAGATCTATTTCACACAGATACAATGGCCAGGTTAGAAAAACAATATACTCTACCATCATGTTGGCCATTGTAGTCTCACCATGGGAAATAATTGATGAATTCAAGAAGGCTCATCAATCAAAAATGACCCCTCAAGCTTTACTGGAAAACAAGATGATCAAAAAGGGGTTATTATATAAGAAGCTTGAAGACATTAAGAAGAATGAGCTCCAGTTACTCCTTGAAGGGACTCATCCTGATGAATTTGTCTATAGGGAGGTAACTACTGTGGAGTTGAAAAATGGCAGGACTGTGAAGTACTTATCTAAGTACTATGGTCCAGAGTTCTTCTTTGAAGGAGGAGTAGAAGAACTCTCCAAGGAGGAACAAGTTGTTCTCCTTGAGGCCTATGTTCGAGAGTCATACAGACTCATAATGGGGAAGTAAATCTCATGAATGGGATAACAACTCTGTGTCCAGTTCCCGAAATAGAGTTCACATTCATACCTTGCCAAACAGATCTTTGAGATTTCTTCCCAGGCCGGAGCTTATATGGGTCATCTTCTCTACTGATCAAGAAGGAAAAAGACCAACCATTTTGCCAATAATAAGTGGGAAAATAAATCAATTAGAGGTTTTGGCTGCATTGGTTCAGGGGGAGTTTGTTGGACCAAAAGAACCAATGAGCCAAGATCAGAAAACCTCTAACTCCCACATGATATCACAACAATTGCTGAAGGCTTCATCAGCAGTTTCGACAAGTGCTGAAAACTCCAACAGCTGAAGATCAAGTGCTGAAGACTTCACAGCTGAAGACTAAAGTGCTGAAGCTGAACAGCTGAAGAACACAAGTGCTGAAGCTGAATAGCTGAAGAACACAAGTGCTGAAGCTGAATAGCTGAAGAACACAAGTGCTGAAGCTGAACAGCTGAAGAACACAAGTGCTGAAGTTGAAGACCAAAGTACTGAAGTACAACAGCTGAAGAGTCTACAAGAACTGAAGATCAACAACTGGTGTACAAAATCTGAAGACAAGACTGAAGACATCAGCTAATAATATCTACTGAAGTCATCAGCTGATGAAACGTCTAAAGAGCTTGTTCTTCAGTCGTTGTAGTATCAGTAGTTTTATGTTTTTCAGTAGTTATAGTAACTGATAACACTTAGTATTTTTTGTAAGAAGATGTCAGCTGTTTTGACATCTTCAGTAGTTGTGTTTCAGTTGGAATAATTCTGTTAGATGTCACTATCAAGTGACATCAGCAAACGTCACATCTCTTGTATAAGAGGTGTCGACCTAATTGTAAGTGTGACATTCCGTTACCACGAAAGCGAATATTGAATGAAATATATTTGTAGAATTCTCTCTATCTATAACCGTTTTTGTTCTTCATTGAATATCTTTTCGTTCTTGTGAATTGGCTAATTCATTGTTAGAATTCCGCTGCTATACTCTCTAATCAATCAAGCGTAGATCACTGATCCAAACAAGTGGTATCAGAGTAGGTTAATCAGTGATCCATCTAACAATTGATCATTGAAACTGCTAATTGAAATCTATGTTTGATTGAATTAGCATATTCGCAAGAACTGGTTATAGATTATTGAATTTCTGTCTCTTTCGTTCCTTTATTTTGAGATCTCTCTTGGTTCAATTGGTTGTTGTGTTTTGTTCTAAATCTGTTATAGCTTAATTGAATTTGATTGAATCTGAGATGACTACTCCTTCTAATGATCCTCACAATACCGGTTCCTCATCCAAGCCTCCGATGCTGGTTAGGACCGAGTATAACATATGGCAACGAAGAATGCTTCATCACCTGTCTGTTAACAGTTCAGGTTGTTGGACATCTGTGGTACATGGACCACATAAGCCTATGGTGAACAATCCGGAAACCAATCAAATGGTTCCGAAGAAGAAGGAACAATACTCTGATGAAGATCGAAACTGTTTGAGATTGATGTTAAAGCCCATGGAATTCTAGCCATGGCACTGCCTAATGAAATCTATTCAGGGCTTATGCATCATGAAACTGCTCATGATCTCTGGAATGCCCTGAAGGAACAATTCGGTGGCACAGATGAGGTCTTAGCAAACAACAGAGAAATCCTTGCCCAACAATATGAGATATTCTCTCATAGAAAGGGTGAGACACTGACTCAACAGTTTGAGCGTTTTTCCTGCTTGATCTCTGAGCTGAAAATGGTGAAACAGGAATACAGCAATAGCCAGATGAATAACAGGTTCCTCAGATCACTGCCTGAGAGATGGGACACATACACTATTGTCCTACGCTCCAGTGCAAATCTGGATAGCCTATCTATCACCCAACTTCATGGGAACTGCTTACATTCGAAAGAGAGATAGAGCAGAAGAGGAAACTGTCCTCATCAGGAAAGCTCACTCATGACTTTGTACCAGGGAATACTGCCTTGGTTGGTTATGAGTCAGAATATGCTGCATCTAAAAGCAATTATGATAAGCATATTGATTTCTCTTCAAATAGTTCTGATCATGCACTTGTTGGTATTGAGAGTCATTCTGGCAGTAATAGTGACAATCTATGCTTCATCATGGATGATTTGAAAGGAATTGCTGATGATGATTTAGAAGAGATGGATATTCTGAGCCAAATGGCATTGATTAATATCAGATCTTAGAAGTTCTATAAGAAAACTGCCAGGAAATTTCCTGGACTCTCTGGCAAAACCAAGTTGGTTTTGACAAGAGTAAGTTGAGAGTCACAAATGCCAAAGGCTGGGACACTTTGCAAGAGAGTGTAGATCAACTGGATCTAACTCTTCTGCACCCTTTGTGACTTTTCCTAGTACTAGTCCACAAAACAGAGGGCAACATACTGCTGGTTCTGGTCATCATTCACATCCTAGATCTCCTTCATACTTTGTTCCCCAGGGTCAAATGTCATATCCTTATCCCTGCTATTATATGCCTCAACCAAATCCTGTTCAAGCTCCAATTGCACAACAACCACAAGCATTGCCTAAACCACAACCTTCCCAATCTCATCAACAAACTCAACCTCAACAACACAGCTTCTTCACCCCAGGAGTTATTGACTGGAGCAGTTTACCAGATGACTTGTCTGGCCATGAACAACTGTTCTCAGGTGCTGGTCAACATGGTGGTGAAGTCCCTTTTGAAATCTAGCTCTTATGGCTTTGGATTCTGCTGATACTTCATCACTAATGCCTCTACACCAAAGGTATCACAGGTATCCTCTGAGGCAAAAGCCAAATGTGTTATGAACATGTATAGCAGCATTTGCATCTATTAGAGAAGCAAATGTAGCTTTATCAACAAGAACATTGAGCTGGAACAAATAATTTCCAAAAGCAAAGATGAATTTGAGTCTGTGCTTAATGATAAGAATGATGAGATTTACAAACTTAAATGCCAAATAACTGATGATAAGGCTAGGAAAGAGATACTTCTAGAGAAGTATAAAGATCTCAAAGAAACCCTTGCAGTCACCCAGGTAGAGTGTTATAGATGGGTACAATCATGCAAAGGTTTTGAAATGCTTCTTAGTAAGCAATCTGCTTCCAATGTGAAGTTTGGCATTGGTTACAATCACACTCACTGCTCCACCTACAGATTTTACTCCTAGAGCAGAGGTAGAATCTGATGGTGAGAGTAATAACCAATCCATTTCATCATGTGATCTACTTTCTGATACAGCACAATCAGAAGTAGAAGTCAGCACCAAGCCCTCTCAGACCTATCAGCTGATGTTGATGGTTCCACTGCTGACACTCACATGATCAATGAGTGATCAACTCAGGAGTTAATTCTGAAAGTCCTCAAGGACTAGAGAGCAGGATTTAACACCTGAAGTTCAAACTCCAACTACTGCCAGTACTGAAAAGAAAAAACTGTCAGTAGAAAAAGTTTGAAGACTACTAAAGAGGAAGTCAAGAAAGCAAACAATGCTTCCAAAGTACTGAAGAGCAAGTCTTCAGTTGCTTCACCCTGTTTAGTTGATGATCAACATAAGATGAAGAAGAAACCATGTGAAGTATGTGGTTTGTTCAATCATCGTATAGATGGTTGCCGGTACAAAAGAGGTTCCAAACTCAAACATAAAGAGGAAATTAAAGAGAAAATGGTAAAAATGAAAACTGAGTTTGAGACCACATTTGTATGAGCAACATCAAATCCTGTAACCCTTAAGTCCACAAAGAAATCCAAAAAGGAAGGGGTTAAACAGGTGACAGCTGAGATTGCTCAGAAGAGGAAGGTGCAACATAGGAACTTATCAAACTCCACTGGCAATGTGTCTGATGAGCTGAAAGCTTTAGCATAAAATCAGACACAGCTAGTTATGATGGTTCATCATCTATGGGGAAGAGTTAACCAATTAGATGCTCCTATGTTGAAACCACAGAAAAGGAGATCCAAGCCAAAGGATTCCTCTTCTTCACCATCTTCTTCCTCTCAGGCTGTTGTTTCCAATAAACCTGTTAGTTTACCATCTGTTGATGAGACCAGGCCCAAAACCAAAAATGTTTGGGTCTCCAAAACTAACTGATTGTTTATTATTGCAGGGTTCTCCAACATGCCAAAGTAGCATCTGGTATGTAGACAGTGGGGGATCTATGCACATGACTGGAAACAGCTTTCTTCTTCATGACTACTCTCAAGGAAAGAAGGAGTTTGTTTCTTTTGGCAATGATGCTAGGGGTTACATCATTGGAAATGGCTTTGTCTCCAATGGAGAAATCAAGTTTGATGATGTTATCATGTGGAAAATCTCAGTACAATCTCTTGAGTGTCAGTCAAATGTGTGATAAAGGCCATGTTGCTCTTTTCACCAGTCAGAACTGTAGGATTCATCATCAAAAAAGTTTTGCATTTGATTGATAAGGTGTTGGATGATCACACTCTCCTGAGAGCCAACAGGACAGGAAGAGTGTATGCCTTAGATCTTTCCAAGAAATAGATCTCAGAGGCAATCCTTGCCTATTTTTCCAAAGCCTCTTCTCAAGAATCTAAAAGTGGCACAGAAGGCTGGGTCATGTTAATTTCAAAAACATGAATCAGCTAATCCACAATAGTTTAGTTAGAGGCTTACCAATAAAGGAGTTCCACTGTGATGAAACTGCACTGCTTGTTTAAAAGGAAAACAACACAAAGTGTCATTCCCCCTATTGAAGAGCCTAAGTCCCCTGCCTGCTTGCAATTACTGCATATGGATCTATTTGGTCCTGTGAGAGTAATGAGCATGGCAAAAAAAATACTATCTGGTAATTGTGGATGATTACTCCAGATTTGTATGGACTTTCTTTCTACATTCAAAGGATGAGGTTGCTTAGAAGATTATTCACTTTGTGTTGTATATTGAGAAGCAGTATTCCCTTCCAGTCAAGTGTATTAGGAGTGACAATGAAACTGAATTCAAAAACCATACACTTGATGATTTACCTTTCAAAGGGAATCAAAAGGCAGTTTAGCATACCAAGGACTCCAGAACAAAATGGAGTAGTGGAGAGAAAGAACAGGACCCTAATTGAAGCTGCAAGGTCCATCTGGCCCACTCTGGTTTGCCACTGACCTTTTGGGCTGAGGCTGTCAACACAGCTTGCTATGTGCAGAATAGAGTCTTAGTAAATCAGAGGTTGATGAAGACTCCATATGAAGTTCTCCATCACTTGGCTCCTCAATTTCATTTTTCAAAGCATTTGGGTGTCCTTGTTTATTCTCAACACAAAGGATCAACTCCATAAATTTGATCCTAAGGTGGATGCAGGGTATTTTGTTGGTTATTCATCTACTTGCAAGGCATACAGAGTCTTCAACTGCAGAACAAAGATAGTTGAAGAAACTTTGCATGTGAAGTTTAATGAATCTCCTATGGACAAGATTCCACAAAACCTGTGGAGTTGTTTGATTTGGACATACTGCAATATGTTCCTTATCAACCTCCAGCTGTTGCAGATCCTGTGGATAAATCATCTTCTGCAGCATGTCTTCCACCTGGTGGTATGATGATGATGATGATAATATCAATACTCACCTATTCAAGTTTAGTGACCAACTGCCTGTGTCTGCTAAATTTGATGTTCTTGTAGCTTCAGCAGTTCCATCCACAACAAATGCTAATGAGATCTCTGATTCCTCTACATCTTTGAGTTACCATCTAATTCTTGGTTTCAAGAGTCTGCATCAACAATGCTACTGCTGAAGGTCCTACAAACACTTGCACAGATCTTATTGTTTATCAAGAACTGAAGAATCACCCAATGTCTCAGATTATTGGTGATATCAATGCTCGTGTTTCAACAATAAGTCAATTGTCTAACTTCTGCTTCTATGCTCTCTTCATCAGTCAGCTAACAAAGAACTACCATGTTGCTTTGAGAGACAATGGATGGGTTGAAGCCATGCAGCTTGAGTACTTCAGTTCAGAAATAGCAAGTGTGGGAACGGGTTTCTCTTCCCCAAGTAAGTGTGCAATAGGCACTAAATGGGGTTTAGGAATAAAACTGATGAAAATGGGCTTATTGTTAAGAACAAGGCTAGACTGGTTGTACAGGGTTTTCACAAGAAGAAGGTATTGATGAAACCTTTGCCCCTGTAGCCAGACTAGAGGCAAATCAGATTGTTTTAGCCTATGCTGCATTCCACAATCTTAAAGTTTTTCAAATGGATGTCAAAAGTGCATTTTTATATGGTAAAATAAAGGAAGAAGTTTATGTGTGTCAACCACCATGTTTGAGGATAATAAACATCCTGAATGGGTGTATAAACTTGATAAGGCTCTTTATGGGTTGAAACAAGCTCCTAGAGCCTGGTATGAGACACTTTCTACTTTTCTTCTTAAGAATAATTTCACTAGAGGCTCCATTGATAAAAAACTTATTTATTAAGAAGGTGGATCAGCATAAGCTACTTGTTCAGATTTATGTTGATGATATCATTTTTGCATCCTCTGATCCCCAGTTGTGTGATGATTTTACAACATTAATGAAAAAGAGGTTTGAAATGAGTGCAATGGGAGAATTACAGTTCTTTCTAGGCTTGCAAATTAAACAAAAGGCTGATGGAAACTTTATTCATCAGTAAAATATACAAAAGATCTTTTGCATAAGTTTGATTTACAAAACTGTAAGCCTTGTTCTACTCCCATGTGCAACACCACACAACTAGATGCAGATCAGAAAGGTAAAGCTGTTGATGAAACACTTTACACATGTATGATTGGGTCCTTGATGTATTTAACAGCTTCTAGACCAGATATTATGTTTGCTACATGTGTTTGTGCTAGATTTCAGGCTGCTCCTAAAGAGTCTCATTTGATTGCAGTCAAGAGAATCTTTAGATATTTGCAAGGTACACAATCTCTGGGTTTATGGTATTCCACTAGACACTCTTGCAAATTAGTTGCTTTTTCAGATAGTGACTATGCAGGTGCAAGTTAACTAGAAAGTCAACTTCTGGTGGTTGTCAATTCCTAGGCAACTGTTTGATTTCTTGGCAGAGTAAGAAACAAACATCTGTTGCTACATCAACTGCTGAGGCCGAGTACATTGCTGCTGCAAGTTGCACTTCTCAGGTACTCTGGCTTCAGAACCAACTTCTGGATTATGGCATTACAGAGACTAAGACTCCATTATTAATGGATAGTGCTTCAGCTTTGTGTATTGTCAAAAATCCAGTCCAGCACTCTAGGACCAAACATATAGAGATCAGACATCACTTTATTCGGGATTGTTTTGAAAAAGGTCTGATTGATCCTAAGTTGTGCCTAGTGCTGATGAGCTTGCAGATATTTTTACTAAGCCTTTGGATAGTTCTACTTTCCAAAACCTTGTGTTAAGGCTTGGTATGCTGCAGCTAGAATAAGTGACAACTACTGATGATTTCAGTAATAATTACTGGTGATCATTAGTCACCATGTCACATATAGGTACTGATGAGTCCTTTCACCTTCAGTAGTTTTTATAACTACTGATGGCTAAATGCCTCACAAGTACTGAAGTACTTTATGTGTTCTAAACTACTGATGTAGTTATAACTACTGATGTAGTTACAACTACTGAAATCAGTACAAACAGATAAATACTGACGTCCTATGAAACACCTGAAAAGCAGATGCAAAGTCTGATGAGTAAGTGTTGAGGACAGTATGAAACAGCTGAAAGGCTATGAATTGACGAAAACTACTGAAGCGAACTTTCTCTTCAGTTGTTTCTACAACTGCTGTTTCATTCTAAACAACTGAAGCAAAACCATGTCTTCAGTAGTTTTATAACTACTGATGACTAACACCAAGTCTTTGCTGTTTACAACAACTGATGACAAAACCACTGTCTTCAGTAGTTTCACACTACTGATGACAAACACCAAGTCTCAGTTGTTTCATCATCTGAAGTCAAAACCATGGTCTTCAGTAACTGCTGATGCCTAAAACACGACTTCACTGTTTCAAGTCTGATAGTATACCATGTCATAGTCGGTTTAAAACTACTGATGACTACACCAAGTCTTCAGCTGTTTACAACAACTGATGACAAAACCACTGTCTCAGTAGTTTCACAACACTGATGACAAACACCAAGTCCTCAATTGTTTCTCATCTGAAGTCAAAACCATGGTCTTTAGTAGTTTCTAACTGCTGATGCCTAAAACCACGACTTCAGCTGTTTCACATCTGATAGGTAATACCATGTCAACAGTCGTTTAAAACTACTGATGACTAACACCAAACCCTTCAGTCCTTTTCTCACCCCTACCCTATAAATACCTGTCCTCTTCTCTAATGTTTCATTAGCCGTTATTTTCTGAATTCTCTCTCTCAAACATGGCGACCATGAGTCTGAAACCACGACATAACTGCGTTGCTTACCTTACAAAGTCGGCTTTCTGGAACAAATATGATAATGCCATTGACTTAATGGTGGATTCCCCATATCGCACAGCTTTCTCTTGAATCCAACCATTTACCCTGAATCCCTCAGTCAATTCTGGTCAAATGCTTTTGTTCATACTGATGAGTCTACCGGTCAGATCTCTGTTCGGTCCCTTATCAACCAGAAACCAGTGGTCGTTATAGCCGACATCATTCGTCAGGCATTACACTTACACGACTCCACCGCTGTGACTGCATACCCAAAGGGCACAACAGATATGTCCTTTATCAATCATGGGTATGAAGGTGATCTTCGAGCTACAACCGTTCTAAAGAAACATTTCCATGACGCTGAGAAAGTCATTTTTCACATGGTAAATGTCTGCTTAGCCTCCAAGACATCTTCTTGGATCAAATGTCATCCCAATGGCAACAGGTATTGTATTCTATTCTAGAACACCAACCGCTAAATTTTTCTGAAATTGTGTTTCTAGAAATAAAGAACTTGGCTCAGAACCTGTGGCAAACCGATGGCCATTATATCCCAGGTTCTGATGGCCTTATATCCCAGGTTTCTGATGGCCATTATTTTGGATGAATTAAAATCTGATGGCCTTGTTGGCCTTGGAGTCCCTGCACTAGCTGTTTTGGCTGAGGTATACTCCAGGCACAACTCAGACCTTACACTCAAAGAAGCTGCCCAATGCTAAAGCCCAAGCACAGGGAACCCACAGCTTCCTCCATCCGAACCAAAGTCCCCACTAAACCAACCCAAAACAACCCAAATAGCTATTCAGGGAGATGAGTCCCCTGAAGATGCTCCTGCACCACCAACGCAGGCTATACTTGCTGGCTTAAACCCCCAGCAGTATCAGAGACTACCAGCCATAGCCGCTCAGGATTCCTCTCAAAAGGAGCCTGCAGCCACCACACAAGGGGTACCCACACATCTGGGATCTTCCTCACTTGAGGAGATTGTCATTGAAGAGCACCATCCTCCCCAGGTGCACACTGCTTCTACCCATCTCCCCATGCAACCGCCCCCAAAGTCCAACCATAATTATTGCAAACGTGCTGACTCAGTTGCATGCCTCTCCTCCTCCCCAACAACCATCCACAAAGGGGAGAACCACAGACATTGAGGAAGAGGATCACCATGTTTCTGACAACCCACAGCAGGGTTTACAAATTCTATCTCTCCTGGTGTAGATAGGGAGATTAGAATATCTAGTGAGGCTGCCACCTCTTCTGCATCAGCACATGATCAGAATGAGGCTGGTAACATTGCTAAGACCTCACTAGAGGCAACAGCTGATGAAGGACATAGTCCTGAGGCTGGAAGTCCCCAGTTCCAAGAAAAGGGGCACATGCTAAAACTGGTCTACACCCAGTGCATGTAATCCTGCTACAAGCAGGAGGTCAGATGATTCAGCTTCTTTGATGATGACCTGGGCTTTTTCTATGATGTTCTAGCCCACAACACCATCCTGGAGGCTGAGGTAAGCAGACTACAAGAACTGCTTGCCAAGAAGTCTCAGGATGTAAGTCCATCTGCCCCACCAACCCACAGATGGCACCTTCCTTTGAAGGTTCCCCAAACACTTTACCCTCTCACTCCACTGAGCCTCCAGCTTCTGCTTTTGGCACTATCTCTCCGGGACAGAACCCCTCAGAGCAGATGGTTGATGTATTCCAACAATCCTCCCTCTCATCACTCCCATCATCAATGACATTTTTTATAAAGCCATTGATGAGAGGATTTCCTCAAGTCTACAACCACTCATGAATGATGCTGTGCACAAGAAACTTTCTGCGGTACAAACCCTGTCTCCAATGCATCCAAAAAGGGGGAGAGTACTGCAGTGAAAGAAAAGAAGAGAAAAAGAACTGAGGATGAGAAGGCACAAGAGAAAAAAGCAACAACAACTGATCACTTACAAAAGAAAGAAAAGTGCTGGTGATCAAACTAATGCTGAAGAAAAATCCTTGGAAGAGCTGGTAAAAGATGCAGATGACACACACAGCCGACCATGGACAAAATCATTGAGCAACTCTTCAAGCAAGGCTTTGACACAGCCACACTAGACACTGAGATCAGGAGGTTGGAAGTGGAGGAAATTCAAACCAGATGGGCTGGGTATGATGTACTGGAGAAAGAGAGATTGGAGATCATGATTCGATTCATTGCCCAATACTTAGGAAGATCATGATGGAGATTCGTTCATGGACCAGAGACAGTATTCTGGCTATAGCCACCAGAATCTGTTTGTCTGAGCAATTTCATAAGGGGATTATCATTGAAGCACTTGATGAGGCTGGGGCTGGAAAAAGGTTTGAAATGGCAAGACTTACAAAGGCCAAACTCACAACCAAAATGCTTGAACAACCTTCCAAATCACCCACTCAAAAACAGCCTACCCCTCAAATCTCCAAACCAATCTCAAACCCAAATCCAAAATCCTCAATCTTCAAAACCAACTCCTTACCAACCCAACCATCATCCAGTGATGCACCTAGAAGGAGGAGAAGGGTGCTGAGGATAGAAGAAGATGAAGAAGAAGAGGATGAAGATGATAGTCTGCCACTCTCTGCTGTTCTAAGGCTACCAGAACCCAGGAGTCAACCCATGATCACACCTGACTCTCAAAGGGAAACGGTTAGAGTCAAAATAGAAGATGAAGAACAGCAGAAGCAGCACGATGAGCAACTACTGAAGATGGTTGACAAGGAATTTCCTCAGTCATCATCTATACAAGCCATGAAAGGGCATGCTCAGAGGCTGTACACTCTCAGACACACATTTCAGTATCAGAAGGAGAGAGTGAGAGTATGGCCAGACCCCAAGGTGAGTTCTAGAATCCACAAAAGATCTATTCCACACAGATACAATGGCCAGGTTAGAAAAACAATAGACTCTACCATCATGTTGGCCATTGTAGTCTCACCATGGGAAATAATTGATGAATTCAAGAAGGCTCATCAATCAAAAATGACCCCTCAAGCTTTACTGGAAAACAAGATGATCAAAAAGGGGTTATTATATAAGAAGCTTGAAGACATTAAGAAGAATGAGCTCCAGTTACTCCTTGAAGGCACTCATCCTGATGAATTTGTCTATAGGGAGGTAACTACTGTGGAGTTGAAAAATGGCAGGACTGTGAAGTACTTATCTGAGTACTATGGTCCAGAGTTCTTCTTTGAAGGAGGAGTAGAAGAACTCTCCAAGGAGGAACAAGTTGTTCTCCTTGAGGCCTATGTTCGAGAGTCATACAGACTCATAATGGGGAAGTAAATCTCAAGAATGGGATAACAACTCTGTGTCCAGTTCCCAAAATAGAGTTCCCATTCATACCTTGCCAAACAGATCTCTGAGATTTCTTCCCAGGCCGGAGCTTATATGGGTCATCTTCTCTACTGATCAAGAAGGAAAAAGACCAACCATTTTGCCATAATAAGTGGGAAAATAAATCAATTAGAGGTTTTGGCTGCATTGGTTCAGGGGGAGTTTGTTGGACCAAAAGAACCAATGAGCCAAGATCAGAAAACCTCTAAGTCCCACATGATATCACAACAACTGCTGAAGGCTTCATCAGCAGTTTCGACAAGTGCTGAAAACTCCAACCGCTGAAGATCAAATGCTGAAGACTTCAACAGCTGAAGACTAAAGTGCTGAAGCTGAACAGCTGAGGAAAACAAGTGCTGAAGCTGAACAGCTGAAGAACACAATGTTGAAGCTGAACAGCTGAAGAACACAAGTGTTGAAGCTGAACAGCTGAAGAACACAAGTGCTGAAGCTGAAGACCAAAGTACTGAAGTACAACAGCTGAATAGTCTACAAGAACTGAAGATCAACAACTGGTGTACAAAGTCTGAAGACAAAGACCGAAGACATCAACTGATAATATCTACTGAAGTCATCAGCTGATGAAACGTCTGAAGTTCAAGTCTGAAGACCAAGTACTGAAGTTTCAGTAGTTTGTCACAACAGCTGAAGAGTACTTCTTCGGTATTTGTGATATCAGTAGTTTTATGTTTTTACTTTCAGTAGTTTTGTAAAATGTCTAAAGAGCTTGTTCTTCAGTCGTTGTAGTATCAGTAGTTTTATGTTTTTCAGTAGTTATAGTAATTGATAACACTTAGTATTTTTGTAAGAAGATGTCAACTGTTTTGACATCTTCAGTAGTTGTTGTCAGTTGGAATAATTCTTAGATGTCATTATCAAGTGACATCAGTAGACGTCACATCTCTTATATAAGAGGTGTTGACCTAATTGTAAGAGATTGACGTCACACTTCGTGGTAACGGAATGTCACACTTGCAATTAGGTCGACACTCTTATATAAGAGATGTGACTCTGCTGATGTCACTTGATAGTGACATCTAACAGAATTATTCCAACTGAAACACAACTACTGAAGATGTCAAAACAGCTGATATCTTCTTACAAAAATACTAAGTGTTATCAGTTACTATAACTACTGAAAAACATAAAACTACTGATACTACAACGACTGAAGAACAAGCTCTTTAGACGTTTTACAAAACTACTGAAAGTAAAAACATAAAACTACTGATATCACAACTACTGAAGAAGTACTCTTCAGCTGTTGTGACAAACTACTAAAACTTCAGTACTTGGTCTTCAGACTTGAACTTCAGACGTTTCCTCAGCTGATGACTTCAGTAGATATTATCAGCTGATGTCTTCAGTCTTTGTCTTCAGACTTTGTACACCAGTTGTTGATCTTCAGTTCTTGTAGACTTTTCAGCTGTTGTACTTCAGTACTTGGTCTTCAGGTTCAACACTTGTGTTCTTCAGCTGTTCAGCTTCACACTTGTCTTCTTCAGCTGTTGAGCTTCAGCACTTTAGTCTTCAGCTGTTGAGCTTCAGCACTTAGTCTTCAGCTGTTGAGCTTCAGCACTTTAGTCTTCAGCTGTTGAAGTCTTCAATACTTGATCTTTAGTTGTTGAAGTCTTCAGCACTTGTCGAACTGCTGATGAAGCCTTCAGCAGTTGTTGTGATATCATGTGGGACTTAGAGGTTTTCTGATCTTGGCTCATTGGTTCTTTTGGTCCAACAACTCCCCCTGAACCAATGCAGCCAAAACCTCTAATTGATTTATTTTCCCACTTATTGTTGGCAGAATTGTTGGTCTTTTCCTTCTTGATCAGTTGAGAAGATGACCCATATAAGCACTGGCCTGGGAAGAAATCTCAAAGATCTGTTTGGCAAGGTATGAATGGGAACTCTGTTTTGGGGAACTGGACACAGAGTTGTTACCCCATTCATGAGATCTACTTCCCCATGATGAGTCTGTACGACTCTCGAACATAGGCCTCAAGGTGAACACCTGTTCCTCCTTGGAGAGTTCTTCTACTCCTCCTTCAAAGAAGAACTCTGGACCATAGTACTTAGATAAGTACTTTACAGTCCTGCCATTCTTCAACTCCACAGTAGTTATCTCCCTATAGACAAATTCATCAGGATGAGTGCCCTCAAGAAGTAACTGGAGCTCATTCTTCTTAATGTCTTCAAGCTTCTCATATAATAACCTCTTTTTGATCATCTTGTTTTCCAGTAAGGCTTGAGGGGTCATTTTTGATTGATGAGCCTTCTTGAATTCATCGATTATTTCCCATGGTGAGACTACAATGGCCAACATGATTGTAGAGTCTATTGTTTTTCTAACCTGGCCATTGTATCTATGTGGAATGGACCTTTTGTGGATTCTAAAACTCACCTTGGGGTCTGGCCATACTCTCACTCTCTCCTTTTGATACTGAAATGTGTCTCTGAGAGTGTACAGCCTCTGAGCATGCCCTTTCATGGCTTGTATAGATGATGACTGAGGAATTCCTTGTCAACCATCTTCAGTAGTTGCTCATCATGCTACTTCTGCTGTTCTTCATCTTCTATTTTGACTCTAACCGTTTCCCTTTGTGAGTCAGGTGTGATCATGAGTTGACTCCTGGGTTCTGGTAGCCTTAGAATAGCAGAGAGTGGCAGACTGTCATCTTCATCCTCTTTTCTTCATCTTCTTCTATCCTCAGCACCCTTCTCCTCCTTCTAGGTGCATCACTGGATGATGGTTGGGTTGGTTTTTGTGGTAAAGGAATTGGTTTGAAGGTTGAGGATGTTTGGATTTGGGTTTGAGATTGGTTTGGAGATTTGAGGGGTAGGCTGTTTTTGAGTCGGTGATAGGGAAGGTTGTTCAAGAATTTTGGTTGTGAGTTTGGCTTTTGTGAGTCTTGCCATTTCAAACCTTTTTCCAGCCCCAACCTCATCAAGTGCTTCAATGACTATCCCCTTATGAAATTGCTCAGACAAACAGATTCTGGTGGCTCTAGCCAGAATGCTGTCTCTGGTCCATGAACGAATCTCCATCAGTGATCTTCTTAAGTATTTGGCTATGAATCGAATCATGATCTAATCTCTCTTTCTCCAGCACATTGTACCCAACCCATCTGTTTTGAATTTCCTCTACTTCCAACCTCCTGATCTCACTGTCTAGTGTGGCTGTATCAAAGCCTTGCTTGAAGAGTTGCTCAATGATTTTGTCCATGGATCGGCTGTGTGTATCATCTGTATCTTTTACCAGCTCTTCCAAGGATTTTTCTTCAGCATTCGATTGATCACCAGCACTTTTCTTTCTTTTGTAAGTGATCAGTTGTTGTTCCTTTTCCTTTTCCAACTCCTGGGTTTTCTCTTGTGCCTTCTCATCCTCAGTTCTTTTTCTTTTCTTTTCTTTCACTGCAGTACTCTCCCCTTTTTGGATGCATTGGTGGCAGGGGTTTGTACCGCAGAAAGTTTCTTGTGCACAGCATCATCAATGAGTGGTTGTAGACTTGAGGAGATCCTCTCATCAAGCTTTATAAACAATGTCATGATGATGGGAGTGATGAGAGGTAGGGATTGCTGGAATACAGCAACCATCTGCTCAGGGGGGTTCTGTCCCGGAGAGATAGTGCTAAAAGCAGAGGCTGGAGGTCAGTGAAGTGAGAGGGTAAAGTGTTTCGGGGACCTTCAAATGAAGGTGCCATCTGTGGGTTGGTGGGGGCAGATGGACTTACATCCTGAGACTTATTGGCAAGCAGTTCTTGTAGTCTGCTTACCTCAGCCTCCAGGATGGTGTTGTGGGCTAGAACGTCATAGAAAAGCCCAGGTCATCATCAGCAGATGCTGAATCACCTGACCTCCTGCTTGTAGCAGGATGTACATGCACTGGGTGTAGACCAGTTTTAGCATGTGCCCCTTTTTCTTGGAACTGGGGACTTCCAGCCTCAGGACTATGTCCTTCATCAGCTGTGCCTCTAGTGAGGTCTTAGCTATGTGACCAGCCTCATTCTGATCATGTGCTGATTCAGAAGAGGTGGCAGCCTCACTAGATGTTCTAATCTCCCTATCCACACTAGGAGATAGAACTTGTAAACCCTGGTGCTGTGGGTTGTCAGAAGCATGATGATCCTCTTCCTCAATATCTGTGGTTCTCGCCTTTGTTGGTGGTTGTTGGGGAGGAGGAAAGGCATGCAACTGAGTCAGGACGTTTGCAATGGTTATGGTTGGACTTTGGGGGGCGGTTGCATGGGGAGATGGGGTAAGAGCAGTGTGCACCTGGGGAGGATGGTGCTCTTCAATGGCAATCTCCTCAAGTGAGGAAGATCCTAGATGTGTGGGTACCCCTTCTGTGGTGGCTGCAGGCTCCTTTTGAGAGGAATCCTGAGCGGCTGTGGCTGGTAGAGTCTTTGATACTGCTGGGGGGTTTAAACAGCAAGTATATCCTGCCTTGGTGGTACAGGAGCATCTTCAGGGGACTCATCTCCCTGAATAGCTGTTTTGGGTGTTTTGTTTTGGGTTAGGGGGACTTTGGTTCTGGTGGTGGAAGCTGTGGGTTCCCTGTGCTTGGGCTTTAGCATTCGGGCAGCTTCTTTGAGAGTAAGGTCTGAGTTGTGCCTGGAGTATACCTCAGCCAAAACAGCTGGTGCAGGACTCTAAGGCCAACAAGGCCATCAGATTTTAATTCATCTAAAATAATGGCCATCAGAAACCTGGGATATAATGGCCATCGGTTTGCCACAGGTTTCTGAGCCAAGTTCTTTATTTCTAGAAACACGATTTCAGAAAAATTAGCGGTTGGTGTTCTAGAATAGAATACAATACCTGTTGCCATTGGGATGACATTTGATCCCAAGAAGATGTCTTGGAGGCTAAGCAGACATTTACCATGTGAAAAATAAATTCTCTCAGCGTCATGGAAATGTTTCTTTAAAATGGTCGTAGCCCGAAGATCACCTTCATACCCATGATTGATAAAGGACATATCTGTTGTGCGCTTTAGGTATTCAGTCACAGCGGTGGAGTCGTGTAAGTGTAATGCCTGACGAATGATGTCGGCTGTAACGACCACTGGTTTCTGGTTGACAAGGGACCGAACAGAGATCTGGCCGGTAGACTCATCAGTATGAACAAAAGCATTTGACTAGAATTGACTGAGGGATTCAGGGTAGATGGTCGGATTCAAGAAAAGGCTGTGCGATATGGGGAATCACCATTAAGTCAATGGCATTATCATATTTGTTCCAGAAAGCCGACTTGGTAAGGTAAGCAACGCAGTTATGTTGTGGTTTCAGACTCATGGTCGCCATGTTGAGAGAGAGAAGCTCAGAAAATAACGGCTAATGAAACATTAGAGAAGAGGACAGGTATTTATAGGGTAGGGGTGAGAAAAGGACTGAAGGGTTTGGTGTTAGTCATCAGTAGTTTTAAACGACTCTTGACATGGTATTACCCTTGCAGACGTTGAAACAGCTGAAGTCGTGATTTTAGGCATCAGCAGTTAGAAAACTACTGAAGGCCATGGTTTTGACTCCAGATGATGAAACAACTAAGGACTTGGTGTTTGTCATCAGTAGTTATGAAACTACTGAAGACAGTGGTTTTGTCATCAGTTGTTGTAAACAGCTGAAGACTTGGTGTTAGTCATCAGTAGTTTTTAAAAACTACTGAAGACATGTTTTGCTTCAGTTTTAGAATGAAACAGCAGTTGTAGAAACAAGTGAAGAGAAAGTTCTCTTCAGTAGTTTTCGTCAATTCATAGCCTGTCAGCTGTTTCATACTGTCCTCAACACTTACTCATCAGACTTTGCATCTGCCTTTCAGGTGTTTCATAGGACGTCAGTACTTATCTGTTTGTACTGATTTCAGTAGTTGTAACTACATCAGTAGTTGTAACTACATCAGTGGTTAGAACAGATAAAGTACTTCAGTACTCGTGAGGCATTTAGCCGTCAGTAGTTATAAAAACTACTGAGGTGAAAGAACTCAGTACTTATATGTGACATGGTTACCAATGATCACTAGTAATTATTACTGAAATCATCAGCAGTCTTATTCTAGCTGCAACATACCAAGCCGTAACACAAGGTTTTGGAAAGTAGAACTATCCAAAGGCTTAGTAAAAATATCTGCAACCTTATTAGCACTAGGCACAAACTAGGATCAATCAGACCTTTTTCAAAACAATCCCGAATAAAGTGATGTCTGATCTCTATATGTTTGGTCTAGAGTGCTGGACTGGATTTTTTACAATACACAGAGCTGAAGCACTATCCATTAATAATGGAGTCTTAGTCTCTGTAATGCCATAATCCAGAAGTTGGTTCTTAAGCCAGAGTACCTGAGAAGTGCAACTTGCAGCAGCAATGTACTCGGCCTCAGCAGTTGATGTAGCAACAGATGTTTGTTTCTTACTCTGCTAAGAAATCAAACAGTTTTCTAGGAATTGACAACCACCAGAAGTTGACTTTCTAGTTAACTTGCACCCTGCATAGTCACTATCTGAAAAAGCAACTAATTTGCAAGAGTGTCTAGTGGAATACCATAACCCAGAGATTGGTACCTTGCAAATATCTAAGATTCTCTTGACTGCAATCAAATGAGACTCTTTAGGAGCAGCCTGAAATCTAGCACAAACACATGTAGCAAACATAATATCTGGTCTAGAAGCGGTTAATACATCAAGGACCCATCATACATCTGTAAAGTGTTTCATCAACAGCTTTACCTTTCTGATCAGCATCCAGTTGTGTGTGTTGCACATGGGAGTAGAACAGGGCTTACAGTTTTGTAAATCAAACTTATTCAAAAGATCTTTTGTATATTTTGACTGATGAATAAAGGTTCCATCAGCCTTTTGTTTAATTTGCAAGCCTAGAAAGAACTGTAATTCTCCCATTGCACTCATTTCAACCTCTTTTTCATTAATGTTGTAAAATCATCACACAACTGGGGATCAGAGGATGCAAAAATGATATCATCAACATAAATCTGAGCAAGTAGCTTATGCTGATCCACCTTCTTATAAACAAAGTTTTATCAATGGAGCCTCTAGTGAAATTATTCTTAAGAAGAAAAGTGGAAAGTGTCTCATACCAGGCTCTAGGAGCTTGTTTCAACCCATAAAGAGCCTTATCAAGTTTATACACCCATTCAGGATGTTTATTATCCTCAAAACCTGGTGGTTGACACACATAAACTTCTTCTTTTATTTTACCATATAAAAATGCACTTTTGACATCCATTTGAAAAACTTTAAGATTGTGGAATGCAGCATAGGCTAAAACAATCTGATTGCCTCTAGTCTGGCTACAGGGGCAAAGGTTTCATCAATACCTTCTTCTTGTGAAAACCCTGTACAACCAGTCTAGCCTTGTTCTTAACAATAAGCCCATTTTCATCAGTTTTATTCCTAAACACCCATTAGTGCCTATTGCACACTTACCTGGGGGAAGAGGAACCAGTTCCCACACTTGCTGTTTCTTGAACTGAAGTAGCTCAAGCTGCATGGCTTCAACCCATCCATTGTCTCTCAAAGCAACATGGTAGTTCTTTGGCTCTAGCTGACTGATGAAGAGAGCATAGAAGCAGAAGTTAGACAATTGACTTCTTGTTGAAACACCAGCATTGATATCACCAATAATCTGAGACATTGGGTGATTCTTCAGTTCTTGATAAACAATGAGATCTGTGCAAGTGTTTGTAGGACCTTCAGCAGCAGCAGATGTTGATGCAGACTCTTGAAACCAAGAATTAGATGGTAACTCAAAAGATGTAGAGGAATCAGAGATCTCATCAACATTTGTTATGGATGGAACTGCTGAAGCTACAGGAACATCAAATTTAGCAGACACAGGCAGTTGGTCACTAAACTTGAATAGGTGAGTATTGATATTATCATCATCATCATCAATACCACCAGGTGGAAGACATGCTGCAGAAGATGATTTATCCACATGATCTGCAACAACTGGAGGTTGATAAGGAACATATTGCAGTATGTCCAAATCAAACAACTCCACAGGGTTTTGTGGAATCTTGACCGTAGGAGATTCATTAAACTTCTCATGCAAAGTTTCTTCAACTATCTTTGTTCTGCAGTTGAAGACTCTGTATGCCCTCCAAGTAGATGAATAACCAACAAAATACCCTGCATCCACCTTAGGATCAAATTTTTGGAGTTGATCCTTTGGGTTGAGAATAAACAGGGACACCCAAATGCTTTGAAAAATGAAATAAGAGGAGCCAAGTGATGGAGAACTTCATATGGAGTCTTCATCAACCTCTGATTTACTAAGACTCTATTCTGCACATAGCAAGCTGTGTTAACAGCTTCAGCCCAAAAGGTCAGTAGCAAACCACAGCATGGACCTTGCAGCTTCAATTAGGGTCCTGTTCTTTCTCTCCACTACTCCATTTTGTTCTGGAGTCCTTGGGATGCTAAACTGCCTTTTGATTCCCTTTGATAGATAGAAGTCATCAAGTGTATGGTTTCTGAATTCAGTTCCATTGTCACTCCTAATACACTTGACTGAAGGGAAGACTGCTTCTCAATATACAACACAAAGTGAATAATCTTCTGAGCAACCTCATCCTTTGAATGTAGAAAAAAAGTCCATACAAATCTGGAGCAATCATCCACAATTACCAGACAGTATTTCTTCTTTGCCATGCTCATTACTCTCACAGGACAAAATAGATCCATATGCAGGAATTGCAAGCAGGCAGTGGACTTAGGCTCTTCAATAGGAGGGAATGAGACTTTGTGCTGTTTTCCTTTTAAACAGCAGTGCAGGTTTCATCACAGTGGAACTCCTTTATTGGTAAGCCTCTGACTAAACTATTGTGGGTAAGCTGATTCATGTTTTTGAAATTAACATGACCCAGCCTTCTATGCCACAGTTTAGATTCTTGAGAAGAGGCTTTGGAAAATAGGCAAGGATTGCCTTTGAGATCTATTTTCTTGGAAAGATCTAAGGCATACACTCTTCCTGTCCTGTTGGCTCTTAAGAGGTGTGATCATCCAATGCCTTATCAATCAAATGCAGAACTTTGGATGACAGAATCCTACAGTTCTGACTGGTGAAAAGAGCAACATGGCCTTTATCACACATTTGACTGACACTCAAGAGATTGTACTTGAGATTTTCCACATGATTAACATCATCAAATTTGATTTCTCCATTGGAGACAAAGCCATTCCAATGATGTAACCCCTAGCATCATTGCCAAAAGAAACAAACCCCTTCTTTCCTTGAGACTAGTCATGAAGAAGAGAGCTGTTCCCAGTCATGTGCATAGATCCCCCACTGTCTACATACCAGATGCTACTTTGGCATGTTGGAGAACCCTGCAATAATAAACAATCAGTTAGTTTTGGAGACCAAACCTTTTTGGTTTTGGGCCTGGTCTCATCAACAGATGGTAAACTAACAGGTTTATTGGAAACAACAGCCTGAGAGGAAGAAGATGGTGAAGAAGAGGAATCCTTTGGCTTGGATCTCCTTTTCTGTGGTTTCAACATAGGAGCATCTAATGGTTAACTCTTCCCATAGATGATGAACCATCATAACTAGCTGTGTCTGATTTTGTGATAAAGCTTTCAGCTCATCAACACATTGCCAGTGGAGTTTGATAAGTTCCTATGTTGCACCTTCTTCTTCTGAGCAATCTCAGCTATTACCTGTTTAACCCCTTCCTTTTTAGATTTCTTTATGGACTTAAGTTACAGGATTTGATGTTGCTGAAACACAATGTGGTCTCAAACTAAGTTTTCATTTTAACCATTTTGACTTTAATTTCCTCTTTATGTTTGAGTTTGGATCCTCTTTTGTACAAGCAATCATCTGTAAGATGATTGAACAACCCACATCTTCACATGGTTTCTTCTTCATCTTATGTTGATCATCAACTAAAGAGGATGAAGCAACTGAAGACTTGCTCTTCAGTGCTTTGGAAGCATTGTTTGCTTTCTTGACTTCCTCTTTAGTAGTCTTCAAACTCTTTCTACTGACAGTTTTCTTCTTTTCAGTACTGGCAGTAGTTGGAGTTTGAACTTCAGGTGTTAAATCTTGCTTTCTAGTCCTTTCAGGACTTTTAGAATTAACTCCTGAGTTGATCAACTCATTGATCATGTGAGTGTCAGTAGTGGAACCATCAACATCAGTTGATAGGTTCTGAGAGGGCTTAGTGCTGACTTCTACTTCTGATAGTGCTGAATCAGAAAGTAGATCACGTGATGAAATGGATTGGTTATTACTCTCACCATCAGATTCTACCTCTGCTCTGGGAGTAAAATCTGTAGGTGGAGCAGTGTGATTGTAACCAATGCCAAACTTCACATTGGAAGCAGATTGCTTACTAAGAAGCATTTCAAAACCTTTGCATGATTGTACCCATCGATCACACTCTACCTGGGTGACTGCAAGGGTTTCTTTGAGATCTTTGTACTTCTCTAGAAGTACCTCTTCCCTAGCCTTATAATCTGTGATTTGGCATTTAATTTGTAAATCTCATCATTCTTTTCATTAAGCACAGACTCAAATTCAGCTTTTCTTTTGGAAATTGTTTGTTCTAGCTCAATATTCTTGTTAATCAAGCTACATTTGCTTCTCTAATAGATGCAAATGCTGCTATACATGTTTCAGAACACAATTTGGCTTTTGCCTCAGAGGATACCTGTGATACCTTTGGTGTAGAGGCATTAGTGGATGAAGTATCAGCAGAATCCAAAGCCATAAGAGCTAGATTTCCAAAGGACTGTCACCACCATGTCGACCAGACCTGAGAACAGTTGTTCATGACCAGACAAGTCATCTGGTAAACTGCTCCAGTCAACAACTCCTGGGGTGAAGAAGCTGTGTTGTTGAGGTTGAGTTTGTTGATGAGGTTGGGAAGGTTGTGGTTCAGGCAATGCTTGTGGTTGTTGTGAAATTGGAGCTTGAACAGGATTTGGTTGAGGCATATAATAGCAGGGATAAGGATATGACATTTGACCCTGTGGAACAAAGTATGCAGGAGACCTAGGATGTGAATGATGACTAGAACCAGCAGTATGTTGCCCTCTGTTTTGTGGACTAGTACTAAGAAAAGTCACAAAGGGTGCAGAAGAGTTAGATCCAGTTGATCTACACTCTCTTGCAAAGTGTCCCAGCCTTTGGCATTTGTGACACCTCAACTTACTCTTGTCAAAACCAACTTTGGTTTTGCCAGAGAGTCCAGGAAATTTCCTGCCAGTTCTCTTATAGAACTTCTGAGATCTGATATTAATCAATGCCATTTGGCTCAGAATATCCATCTCTTCTAGATCATCATCAGCTATTCCTTTCAAATCATCCATGATGAAGCATAGATTGTCACTATTACTGCCAGAATGACTCTCAATACCAGCAAATGCATGATCAGAACTATTTGAAGAGAAATCAATATGCTCATCATAATTGCTTTCAGATGCAGCATATTCTGACTCATGACCAACCAAGGAAGTATTCCCTGGTACAAAGTCATCAGTGAGCTTTCCTGATGAGGACAGTTTCCTCTTCTGCTCTATCTCTCTTTCGAATGTAAGCAGTTTCCCATGAAGTTGGGTGAGAGATAGGCTATCCAGATTTGCACTGGAGCGTAGGACAATATTGTATGTGTCCTATCTCTCAGGCAGTGATCTGAGGAACCTGTTATTCATCTGGCTATTGGTGTATTCCTGTTTCACCATTTTCAGCTCAGAGATCAAGCAGGAAAAACGCACAAACTGTTGAGTCAGTGTCTCACCCTTCTATGAGAGAATGTCTCATACTGTTGGGCAAGGATTTCTCTGTTGTTTTCTAAGACCTCATCTGTGCCACCGAATTGTTCCTTCAGGGCATTCCAGAGATCATGAGTAGTTTCATGATGCATAAGCCCTGAATAGATTTCATTAGGCAGTGCCATGGCCAGAATTCCATGGGCTTTAGCATCAATCTCAAACAGATTCCGATCTTCATCAGAGTATTGTTCCTTCTTCTTCGGAACCATTTGATTGGTTTCTGGATTTTTCACCATAGGCTTATGTGGTCCATGTACCACAGATGTCCAACAACCTGAACTATTAACAGACAGGTGATGAAGCATTCTTTGCTGCCATATGTTATACTCGGTCCTAACCAACATCGGGGGCTTGGTTGAGGAACCAGTATTGTGAGGATCAGTAGAAGGAGTAGTCATCTCAGATTCAATCAAATTCAATTAAGCTATAACAGATTTAGAACAAAACACAACAACCAATTGAACCAAGAGAGATCTCAAAATAAATGAACGAAAGCTTCAGAAATTCAATAATCTATAACCAGTTCTTGCGAATATGCTAATTCAATCAAACATAGATATCAATTAGCAGTTTCAATGATCAATTGTTAGATAAATCAATGATTAACCAGCTCTGATACCACTGTTAGGATCAGTGATCTACGTTTGATAGATTAGAGAGTATAGCAGCGGAATTCTAACAATGAATTAGCCAATTCACAAGATAGAAAAGATATTCAATGAAGAACAAAAACAGTTATAGATAGAGAGAATTCTGCAGATATATTTCATTCAATATTCGCTTTCGTGGTAACGGAGTGTCACCCTTACAATTAGGTCGACACCTCTTATATAAGAGATGTGATGTCTGCTGATGTCACTTGATAGTGACATCTAACAGAATTATTCCAACTGAAACACAACTACTCAAGATGTCAAAACAGCTGACATCTTCTTACAAAAATACTAAGTGTTATCAGTTACTACAACTACTGAAAAACATAAAACTACTGACACTACAACGACTGAAGAACAAGCTCTTCAGTCATTTTACAAAACTACTGAAAGTAAAAACATAAAACTACTAATATCACAACTACTGAAGAAGTACTCTTCAGCTGTTGTGACAAACTACTGAAACTTCAGTACTTGGTCTTCAGACTTGAACTTCAGACGTTTCATCAGCTGATGACTTCAGTAGATGTCATCAGCTGATGTCTTCAGTCTTTGTTTTCAGACTTTGTACACCAGTTGTTGATCTTCAGCACTTGTAGACTCTTCAGCTGTTGTACTTCAGTACTTGGTCTTCAGCTTCAGCACTTGTGTTCTTCAGCTGTTGAGCTTCAACACTTTAGTCTTCAGCTGTTGAAGCCTTCAGTACTTGATCTTCAGTTGTTGAAGTCTTCAGCACTTGTCGAACTGCTCATGAAGCCTTCAGCAGTTGTTGTGATATCATGTGGGACTTAGAGGTTTTCTGATCTTGGCTCATTGGTTCTTTTGGTCCAACACATATGGACCTTAGGTTGACAAACTTCTTCCACAATGGTAGAAGGTGCACTTAGCCTCGAAACTTCTTCAGCTCCGAAATACATCAATGCTGCATCAGGGCTTGGCTGATCAAGAGAAGATCTTAATAGAAACTTGGAGAAGAGTCTGTAGAGATCTTTGACCATCGTTTGATCAATTTGCAGTTAGACTTTGGATGGCTCAGAGAAAGTTGTAATGGAGCCAAGAATTAGGAAGTTGAAGTATGGCTCTGTGGTTCCTCCGATGTTTATCTCTAAACAATCTCCCCCTTTGTGGTAGCATCATCTTGAGAGCTAGATGAGCTGGAGGAAGAGGTCAAGTAGACCTAAACAGGTACATGCCTAACAGATCTCCCAATCTATTTCTCAGCTAGTTCAGCCTTGAGATTCTCAATCTGAAGTTGCTGACCGGCAGACCTTTCTTCCAAAGTCCAAACCTTGACTTCAAGGTTTGAGACTTTAGATTGTAGGTCTTGGATGAAGATTTTCATGCTTCCCTCATCTTCTGTTGAAGAATCACAAGGAGATGAGGTAACATACCTAGTATGTTTAGCCTCACCACCAGATGTCGTTTCTTGGCACCCTGGTTTCCCTTGCTTAATGATGTCTCTTGCAGAGTCATCAAAAGGCATGGTTGCCACAGATTCAGACTTAGAAATGTTACCACTATCCATAAGGTCCATTGAGGCACCTTCTATAGTGGAAGCTAAATCTGCATGAGTCCCCTCCACATCAGTTGGACTCACCTTAATAAGGGTTTACTAATGGGGGCTAGAGATAAGAGGTCTCTCTAGGCTAGGTTGATCTTGGAAAGGGTGATGTAAATCAACTTCATTGCCATGGAGTGACGTTATTTCTTCATTAATTTTAATAGAAGGTCAGTGAAAGATAGGGAGGTTGCACCTACTAACCCAGGACCTTGGTCAATGGCTACAGGCATTGAGCCTTTGATGGGCCTGTCCCTTATTGGCTGCTTAGAGGAGTGTATATACTTACCATGAGGGCTTTCAGATTAGGTAGTGGGCTCATGGGTGTGAGACTGAGGAGACTCAAGACCGATATTGAGGTCAAAGGTGAATGATGGTGAGACCTCAGACTGAGTGGGAGCCCAATGTTCCACTCTAGCCTTTTTAGGTTGATCAGGAGGAGCTTGTTCAAGAAGAGTAGATTGAAGAAGATTTTGTTTGGGGCGTCTTTTGTAGGTGATGGTGATGGGAGGAGAAGGTGAAATTGGCATTGTGGGGGCGGTTGCCGATGTGGGTTCATCACCTGTGGGTTCAACAGGGATGTAACGAGGAGCTATTTGCTCTGTCATACTAGGAGGTAAAAAGTGAAAGTTCTAGTGAAGTCGGTGGATACCTTCTTCAGTGTCTTGAAGATGGTTGGCCTAATGTGAGGAACAATTAGAGTGGCTGCACAGACAAGCCGACTCTGGTCCAGCTCACAGTTGATAATGTGCTGAAGAAATATGGGATACATAAAGAATGTTTCCCTTTATAGATTTCCAATGAGATTAGTGAGCATAAATCTTGAGTAGTTGAAGAGGAGGCCTCTCACCAATCAATGAACTAAGCACCCTAGTTCATATAGGATTTCGTCCTATCCCCTAGATTCGTTTGACAGACGGTGAAGGACAATGTGTAGGAGGAACTTCTAGAAGTAGGAGAAGTTGAATTTGTAGACAGTCGATCTGCTCACGTCTCCACCATAACCCATGAGGATGTAGGTGTTGTCTAAATCTACCTTGGGGAACTCAGTAGGGGCACCATCATCATGAAGCTCCAGATGCTCCCTAATAAGTTGATCAGTGATGGCCAACTCCTGGACACAAATGCCAGATCGTATTGCACGAACCCCATTTAAGGTTTCAACCTGACTGTTACCCCAAAATTCAGTCATGTGATTGAGGTAAACTGTGGGTGAAGTAAGATGATTGGGTGCGGAAGGAGATGATTTCAAAGAAGTCTGCATCTCTTGAAGAATCAAGAAGTGCGACTTGGTTGTGTTGAGGATTTAGGGTTATTGAAAATGTGAAGATAGAAGAGTTTGAGCTTGGGTGAGTTTAGGGAGAAAGGAAACTTTTAGGGCTCTAAAAACTTGTGGAAAGAAGATGAGAGTGAATAGTCTAGATTATTTAAAGAGGGTGAAATGGCGATAATGTGTTAGGATAAGGTGATGTGATGTTTTAGTGGATGAAGTGACAGGGGCGGTAAGGTTAATTCAGTTAAATAATCCGACATCATTAACAAAATCTTTACTTTTTACAATGTGGGGCCCAAGAGATTGCCGTTACACAGTAAAATTTCTCTTCCGAATATAAAACGTTTCTGAAGGTAGTTTGTCTTCCGAAGGTAATTTGTCTTCCGAAGGCAATTCCCACTTCTGAAGGTAAAAGTTACTTCCGAAGTAAAGATTGCTTTCTGAGTGGAGAGTTTTGTAAGCTTCGGAAGTAGATCTAATATGAAATCAATCTCTTCTTCCGAGACTAAAAACTCTTCCGAGAAGAAAAATTATCTTGGAGAAATTTTGCTTCGGAAGATATGTAAAATGTTTTTCCGAGGGTTAATTTCTCTTCGGAAGAAATTTATACTTAGAAGATTTCAGAGAGATCTTTTGTGACAGGGCTTAGATTGTATTGACATAAGACATTACATATTAATAAGGTTTTCAAAAGAGTTAGGTTAATCATGTTTATCATCCCAATAGCTGCTATGAGATACTTAAAACTTTTTTCATCAAAAGCTTTGGTGAACAAATTATCATATTATTCATTTTAATCAACTTTGATTAGTTTAATCAGATTCTTTTCATGAATATCTCTAATGAAATGGTACCTGATATCAATATGCTTTGTCTTGGAGTGCTTCACTGGATTTTCAATAATGGAGATAGCACTATTTTTGTCAATATGAATAGGAGGGCTCATAAAGTTGAATCCATAGTCTAACATCTGATTTTCAATCCACAGCAGCTAAGCACATCAACTACCAGCAGCAATGTATTATGTTTCAGCAGTTGATGTAGAGACACAAGATTGTTTCTTGCATTGCCATGAGATGATCCTTCCACCATGAAATTGACATCCTCCTGATGTTAATTTCTTGTCTTTGTTGCAGCAACCATAGTCACTGTCAGAGTATCCATAGAGATTAAAATCACTATTCCTTGGATACCAGAGACCTAGTTTAGGTGCTCCTTTGAGGTATCGAAGGATTCTCTTGGTAGCAGCTAGGGGAGACACCATTGGAGCAGCCTGATATCTTGCACAGATGCAAGTTGTAAACATAATATCCGGTCTACCGGCTGTGAGATACATCAGAGAACCAATTATCACCCTATACTAATGTTGACCAGTATCCTCCCCCTCAAGCTCAGGACAAAGATTATGGTTTCTGGGTATGGGTGTCTTGGCTAGCTTGCAATCTTTAATCTCAAATCTTTCTAAGATGACATTAAAATACTTAGATTGATTGATGAGAAACCCTTTCTTCAGTTGCTTCACCTGAATTCCAAGGAAAAGGTCCATTTTTACCATGGAACTCATCTCAAACTTCTTCTTCATAATGCTTTCAAAGTCCTTACACATTTGGTCATTTGAACAACCAAATATAATATCATCAACATAGACTTGAACAAGAAAACTATCCTTACCAGACTTCCTTATGAAGGGAGTCTTGTCAATGGTTCCACTTGTGTAACCATTCTTCAGAAGAAACTAGGATAGAGTCTCATACCATAGCCTAGGTGCATGGTTCAGCCCATATAGAGCTTTATCCAACTTGCACACATAGTTGGGATGTCGTGGGTCTTCAAATCCTGGAGGCTGGCACATATACACTTCCCTATCTATATCCCCATATAGAAAGGCACACTTGACATAAAGCTGGTAGACAGTAAAGTTCTTGGACGCAACATAAGCAAGGAAGATCCTAACTGCCTCAAATCTTGCAACAGGTGCAAAGACATCAGTATAATCAATTCCTTCCTCTTGAGTGTATCCTTGAACTACCAGTCTTGCCTTGTTCTTGATAATCAAGCCTCTGTCATCTCTTTTGTTGCGCAAAACCCATTTAGTGCCTATTGATACTTGACCAGATGGTAATGGACATAGGTTCCAAACCTTATGTCTTTTGAATTGAAGCAGCTCCTTTTACATCGATTCAACCCAACTAATATCTTTCAAGGCATCTTCCACCTTCTTGGGTTCCATCTAGGATAAAAAGCATGAGTACAAGCAAGCATTCCCATGATGAGTCTGCCCTCTTGTTCTCACACCTTCAAAGACATCCCCAATGATGGTCTCAGCTGGACAGGTGTTGTGAATCTTTAAGCGAGGAATCCCTTCCAATTACAAGGATAAATCCAGATTAGACATATTTTTCTCAGGAACATGAACACTTTGTCCAGCTGTTGTTTAAACTCATTTAATGAGGACTGATCGAATGAATGAGAAACATCATTGATTGTTGGTTGTGAAGTAGGATTAGTAGTTGCTTGTTCCTTCAAAATGCTACTTCCCTCAGCTTGGTGTTATATTGGATCACCTGATGAATTTTGAGGATCAGCAGGTGATTCACTAGTTAAAGCTTCACCATTACTTGATATGGTTATACTCTCTCATATGTGAATAGTGGGAGCTTGATTTGTTGCAGCTCTTGGAGAACCTGGAAGAGGTCTGGGTAGCTCAAACAATTGATCAGCCTTTACATCAGCATCAACATCATTTTGAGCACCTGTTCCATTTGAAACATTGTTACAAGAAGGTCTAGAATAGTTTGGAAATAATTCTAAATCAAAGATATGATCAGGGCCATTTCCCCTAACACAAGGAGCATGCTCATTAACAACTATGTTCGATGACTGCTCAAATTGTTGATTCTTAATGTTGTATACTCCATAAGCTTTAGAGCTAGAAGAGTACCCAACAAAGATAGCATCATCCGACTTTTCAGCAAATTTTGCTAAATTGTCCTTTGTGTTAAGTATGGTACACCTGCTGCCAAAGGACCTTAGAAAGCCAATGAATGGTGGCCTCTTGTTCCATAGCTCATAAGGGGTTTTTCTATGTGGCTTAACTACAAAAACTTTGTTCTCCACATAGCATGCAATGCTGACTGCCTTTGCCAAGAATGTTGGAGGTAGTTTGGAGTCAGCTAACATAGTTTGTGCAGCCTCAATAAGTGTCATGTTCCTCCTCTCACCAACACCATTTTGTTGAGGAGTTTTGGGAGCACTATATTGTCCGGCAATCCCTTTTGAGTTATAGAATGAGTCAAAAACAAAGTTCTTAAACTCAGTCCCTTGATCACTTCTAATAATCTTTACCTTGTGATCAATTTCATTTTCTATTTGAAGAATAAAAGATTTTAATGTTTTAGCAGTTTCATCTTTAGTCCTCCAAAAGAATACCCATGTATATCTCTGGTAAAATCATCAACTATCACAAGGCAGTATGATTTCCCTCCAATGCTCATTATACTTGTAGGACTAAAACGATCCATATGAAATAAGTGTAATGGAGTAGTGATGGAGTTAACACTTTTGGATTTATGAGAGGCCCTGTGTTGCTTCCTTTTCAGGCATGCAACACAGTTGTCTTTGCAGAAAAATTCCTTTTTAGGAAAACCATGTACCAAGTTATTTTTAGCCAATTTTTCATTGTATTAAAATTTACATGACACATACATTTAAGCCAAAGTGTTGACTCATCACTATCAGCTTTGGAAAGAAGGCATGATACTTCACCCATTGGGGAAGCACTGTTCATATCCAGCTTGCACATATCCCCTTTCCTAGGATATCTAAGAAGCACCAATTCTAGAAGAATTGTCATCCCTGGTTTGAGGATAATGCACTCATGTTCTGTGAAAAGCATTTGATGCTTTTGATCACAAAATTAAGAAACACTTAACAAATTGTGTTCAAGTTGTTTGACAAAGTTAACTTTTTCAACCTTTAACTTACCGTTAGATATACTCCATCTGCTAGAATATATCCTCCGGCCTCACCTCCAAATTGGACAGGACCTTCATTATAGTATTGAAACTGTTGAAGGAGAGATCTATTCTCTGCATGTACCTGGAGCATCCACTGTCCACAATCCATACATTATTGTTCTTGTCATATGGATGTCCCTACACACAAGATGAGAGTATTAGTTTTCATTGGAGACCCAACTCGTGTTGGTCTTGGGTTCTTCCAAAGATAGTGACATAATTGAACCAAAACTTAAACATGGGGGTTCAATGGATGTCTTTGAAGAAGAAGTTTGGGCTGCAGTATCTTTCTTGATCTTCCAATTCATCCTTTGGTTGATCATGGAAGATCTGCTTGTAGAAGCTATTACAGCATGGCATCTTCCTAAGCTTCTTTCTTCTCAGAAAAAGCCTTCACCACCTTTTCTTGCGAAGCAGTCTTCTTCTGGGATGGTCTCAGGGGAACTTTCTTGTTCTTCAGAACTCTAGCAGCTTTTGATTCTGAAGCCATTTTCCTTTGGAAGAAGGATTTTCTTCCGAAGACGACTTGACTTCAGAAACTAGCTTTCCCCTTTTCATCACTTGGACCCTCTGATAAGGTCCAAATGAGAACCTTCCCTCACTCCATCTTTTCTACATTATTTGAATAATATGTGCTAGCAGGCTTGTAGTAACAATCTTTAGCCATATGGTTTTGCAGACCACACATTATGCATGTAATGTTAGTCTTTTGGGAGCTTGTAGGTTGCTGTTTCTTACTCTTTTTCTCTTTGTCAGCAACCTTTCCCTTCAACTTCTCATCCTTTGGTAGGACAGGAGTGCTGGTACTACACTACTTACCTGAATCAGAAGTACCTATCACCTGAAATCTAGCTGAGATAAAGACACCTTTTTGTTTTGGGTCAATCATCAGCTTAGATTCAACCACTTTCTTAGCAGTTCTTTTGGAAGCTTTAGCTCTGCTTCTTCTAGCTTTGGTGGTTAGGGTTTGATCTTCACTGGGAGAGGTGAGTTGATTTACCTATTCCTTCCCAGTGGTGGCAACTATTATTGCATCATTCTTCAACTCATGTGAAGAAGGGTCAGCAGATGGGACCTCTTGCTCTTTAGTACCACATCTTGGTTGTCTTATGGACTCATAAGAATGTGGTGGAGCAATTTCATTGGTCCCCAACCCTCCTTTATTCTGATAACAAATTTTAGAGTGGGAGGATGATGTAATAATAGCGTGGAAGTTCTGCTCAGAAATAGCATACTTCCTGGCTTGAGCCTCAGCTATGACAAGCTGGGTTTGAGCCTCAGACAATTGTATATTAAATCCTTTATTTGAGTATTATAGTTGGTGTGTTCATGTTTTAATTAGGAAACATTTTCTCTAACTTTTCAATTTTCTTTTGGTAGTCAGATTCAGCCCTTTTAAAGTCAGATTTCAAAACATATAAAGACTCAATATCAGATTAAATTCCCTATTGTAGTCCTCATATAATTTAACCTTAGCTATACAGACATGAGTAGAGAGATGTTCATATACCTGGTTGTCATCTGTTCCGGCCATGAGAGCTTGAGCAGGAGTCACATCCTGTACCATAAAGCTCTAGTCGACTTCTTGAGCCATTGTAGCTGTTTCCGTCGAATTTCTAGTGGGCTTTGATGTAGAGGGATGAGTGAAGGCCTGTGAGGTTCCCGAGTTTGATTTAGGAGCCTTGCACTCCGTTGCAAAGTGACCAAGTTGGTTACAGTTGTAACATTGGACCTTGGTCTTGTCAAACCCAAACTTGCTGGTGGTTGGGTTTTGAGGGAAATATTTTCCAGTTCTCTTAAAGAACTTCGTCGCTTTGTAGATTAAAAGAGCCACCTGTTGGATGATGTCCACATACTCTACATCGTTTGGACTGAAACACTCTCGATCATCAAAACATTATTGAAAATCACCAAAGTGTCCATTTCCTGAGACAAAGGCACAACTCTCCTGAAAGGAACTATGTTGAGCCTGTTGAGACCTTGGAGTCTTTGGAAAAATGATGTACGGTCCAGAAGAGCAGGATGGTTGCTGCTTGTATGTTAGGTATCGCTGAGGTTGTGGGGGTACTGAGCCTTGAGCAACCATTAGAGAATTGCAAGAAGGAAGGCTTAGAGTTCAACTTGTTTGGTGGCCCTTCTTACTCTCCATCTCTAACCGGTATCTATCAAGGATGGCATAGAGTTCAGTCATAGTAAGAGTGCTGTTAGAACTCTAGAAAGATTAACATGTTGTCTTTATGTGTCTTTTTTACTATTTGTAATAGTATAGGGTCTAGTTTTGTAATTTGTTAGTTCCTTGTGTTTCCTTATAAATAGCTTAGACTTGTAGCAGTTAGTAAAAAACACAGAAGACAACAGTTTTAGAACAGATTTAGAACTGCTTACTTACTTTGTAATTGTCTTTGCTTGATATTAATGAAACTATGAATTTTGTTGATATCTTGCTTGATTTGATTACTTTATTTGTAGTTCTTTGAATTGTGTTCATACATCATCACAGATTGGTACATTTGATCCTATCAAATTATATCAGAGCTGTTGGTTGAGTGATTTTTGAGGTTTGTCAAACTTTCAAACTCAAAAAGTTCATTGAATCTGTGATTGATAGACAATTCAATTGAAAATTTGTAGATTTTAGATGTGTTTCATCATAAGAAACATGTTTTAAACCATAATCAGCAGTTAGATTCATGAAATTCGAGATAATTTTTTGAATTTGTGTTTGAAAAGTTCACTATTTTCGAACTAAAAATTACAAAATTGATTGATTTGTTGTTGATATTGAAAGAAATTGATGTTAGAAAATGATTATCGGTATAAAACATGTCTAATTGGAAAGTTTCAATCCAATATATCAACATTTGAAGAATTTCAGAAGATTTTAGTTAGTTACATTCATATGAACATGATGAATGTGGTGCATTAGACTTGAGGTTTGCTGAAAAATTGTCCAAGTGTTAGGCGTTTGACTACTGTTTAGTCGCATTAACACTATTTAGGCATTTTTAGTTGAGACGTTTGAGTCCAGACGCATCAACTTGGGCGTTTTGTACAAATTTTCTAAGGCATTCCCTTACACTTCTCTCAACTTAGGCGCATTGACTGTTTGGGAGTTTGATTACTGTTCAGGCGCATCACCTTTGATACTTAGAATTTTTTTTAAGAAACTTTTTCAAAAACTTTTTCATTTCTTTTCTTAATACAAAATCTAAGAAAAACAACAAAAATATAAGAATGGTGAAATCAGAAGATTCTGAAAATAGAGTTCCAAAACATAAAAATAAAGCTGATTTCAAAAATTGGTCTCTTAGGTTAAAACATCATTTAAATTCCATTGACACTGATCTTTGGAAATCTGTAGAGAAAGGACCATACATTCCTATAATCACTCATGGGCCTGATAGAGGGTTGTTTATACTAAAGATTCTCAAGAACCTTATCCTGAAGATGGTCTTCAAGGAGATGAATTGAGAAGAGTAAAGAATGAAATGAAAGCATATTCCTTGATGTGTAAAGGACTACCTCTGGAAGTTCTTGCAAGGCTTGATGGATATCAAACTGGATACACCATGTATAAAGCCTTAAAGACCATTTGTGAAGGAGGCAAGGAGATTTAAAATCTCAAGAAAAAAAAGTTGAAAAGGCACTTAGAATTGTTTTAACATTTATCTGGAGAAACCACAAATCAGATGATGAACAGATTTGTTCAACTTACAACTGAGATATCAACAGCTGGTATTAAGCCTGATCTGGAAGATCTAAATCTTAGACTACTCAATGCTTTACCCTCATCATGGAAACAAACAATAACCTTACTAAAACATACTAACAAGTTCCCTATGGATCTAGATCTACTCATTGCCAAGATAGAGTCAGTAGAGATTGATGAAAGCTCAAGGAATAATGATAGAGCAGCATCAATGTCTCAGTATCAGTTTGTTGCTTCTCCTGCAAAGACTATTGAAAATGCATTCATGGCAAAAAGTGAGAAAACTACAAAAGAAGAGGGAGATTTATTTGTTGGAGCAGGTTTTTCACTAAAGTGCTCCTGCTTATACAACACAGTCTCATTCTCAATCTCCTCCTAAATCTCAGTCTCAAACATCTAATGTTCAAACAGAGACTTCTTCATCTAACTCTGCTAAATCTAGCAAATTTGAAGATGTGATAAACATCTTATTAGAGGATGAAGAGTCTAAAACTGCATTCACTGCATTTATGGCTAATTTTCAAGCATATCAAGGTAGCTATTTAACTCAATTAGACATTGTTTTGCAAGATTTGTTTGAAATGGATCTTGAAGATGTTGAAGAGATGGACTTAAACTGGCAGATGGTGATGATTGCTTACACGACACAAAAACACTCATATGTCAACAGGAAGTACAAGCCATGTTCTAACAAGACTGTTGGGTTTGATAAGTCAAAATCAAGGTGTTTTAACTGTAACAATTATGGACATTTCTCCAGAGAATGCAAAGCTCCAAGGAATAATCGAGGAAATGCTCAATCAAGTTCTAGCAATCGAAGGTTTCAACCAGCTCAGAAGACTTTTCAGAAGCCTTATCAAAGTCTTCCTATGCCTAAGCTTAAAGATGAAACAAAATCATCTGATGAAACCAAGAAAGCTTTAGTAGTCAGCATTAAAGATGGTCATGATTGGAGTGCATATGTTGAACCGTTTACTAATGATTTAACATCAAGTTTATCTCTTCTTGTAGAAATCCAGGGAGAAGATTGGTGAGAAAATAGCGATCCAATGGTGGTAGGTGAGAATGAAGAAGATGACTATGATTAGAGTGACAAATAGGATAATAAGGAGGATACAGATGAAGTGGCTCTAATGGCACAGTCTGATCAACCTAAGGTTGACACTTCATCTTCAAAATCTCAAACCTTATCTCCAAAATTCCCTGAAATCCAATCTGAAGTGAGAGAAAAACTCTACACAAAATCATGCTATGAACATGTTGAATACTATAGAAACTACTCATAAAAAATCTGTGAGAAACTAAAACAAGAAGAGTCAATGCATAACAAACTAAAATCTGATCATAAAACAGCAGATCAAAAGATTATTTCTCTTCAAACTTCATGGAACAAAACACTAAAAGAATTAGAAATTGTTTCTAAACAATTGGAAGAGATTATCAAAAATCTTGAATAGGAGAAGATAGCACATGCTGCTACTCAAATGGATCTTGCTAAAGTAAAAAGTTCACAAATGATTGTAGAAAAACTGGTAAGTGAGAGAAAAGATAAACAGAAAGCAGGGTTAGGTTTCACTCATGAACCTATGCCTGAATCTATTACAAAAACTTTACCAGAGAACTTAAGTACACAAGATTATTCTCCTAAGAATAAAGCTAAACTTAATGCTTTTCAGGTCAAAAACAAGAATTCAGAAGAAGAAAAGGAAAATGTAAAAGTTTTTGTTGAAAATAATAAGGAAAAGATTCAAAATGGTCATCCAATCAAGATAAAATCTTATGAACCTAAACAAACAAAACAAAATACTTCTGATCGAATTCATTCTATGTTAGAACAAGTGAATGTTCAAAGCAAAGATAAAAATAAACAACAGGTATGAACATCAGAAGATTCAAACATTATTAATCTAAAACAAGTTCAATCTGAAAAGGAATCTTGTTCTGACGATGTTAGTAAACCAAGTTCTTCTAAGTCAAAGAATCAAAGAAGAAGAAAGAATAATCAAAAACAAAATCTAAACAAAGCAAAAGTTCAGAAAAGTTGATCAAACCAACAAATCAGGCAACAAAACTTAAACCGATAAAATTTGTGTCAGCTGGTTTGTTAAATATGAATTTTCTTCAAAACAACAAGGTAAGTACTATGAACAAATCTCACTTTGATCTAAAATCAAGTTAGATTCTAAGACTTTCGCTGTACCAAAAAGATTTGTTCCTAAGGAATTCAAGAAGGAAGTTCATGTTAATGAGATGCAAAATAATTTGGCACAAAATCAAAATGTGAAAAATGAAAAACAACAGTTTAACTATTTGACACCAAAATATAAAAATTAATCAAATATAGTGTCAATGTCAAAAGTTAACAAACAGTTGTTTATAACTCCACAAAAGTACTGTGAAATATGTGATATGAAAAATCACAATACTACTGAGTGCTATTTCAACAACTATTATCACATATGTAACATGAGAAATCGTTTCACAGTAGATTGTTATTTTAACAAATACTTTACTTATTGTGTTGAGAAGAATCACAATAATGCAAATTATTACTTTAGAAAGAGATCATATACTAGAGGATTTGCAAATTCAAACATCAGTAAAGTTTATGTTAATCCTCAATATATGAGAAATCAAACTCATGGATTTCAAAAATTAACTAATCAACCTTCTTTAGGTTGAGATGTTTTCAAAAGAACAGTTATGTGAGATCTAAACAAAATGTGCAAGAACAATTCATACCAAGATCTGTAATAATGACTAATAAAAAGGTTAGTCATCAATATGTGTAAAAAATTGATCAATCAAATGGTATGAATGTTCTAAAAAATAACTCAAACACTTTTCAAAACAAGATTGGTAAATTCATCAAGAATAAACCTGATTTGAATAATCTTCATTACAAACAATTTACCATTGTTGATAAATTTGGAAAACCCAAGACCATCTCGGCTTCGGTGGATATCTCAAATTAATTTTCTTGTTCTACAGGTACGCCCAAGAAGACCACTTAATACATGGTATGTGGATAGTGGGTGTAGCCGGCATATGACAGGCAATCTGCCTTGTTACAAGATTTTAAGTTAAAGGATGGAACACATGTCGTCTTTGTTGGTGATGTAGGAGGAAAAATAACAGGAGAAGGAATAGTATCAAATGGGATAATAAGCTTTGACAAAGTCAACTTTTGTTTATCGTTGAACTTTAATCTTTAAAGAAATGTAATCGTTTAAATTTCTTGGTCCCCGATAAGTCTATTGGAAATGTAAGAAACAAACAAATGTCTCTGTTTCAACTGCAGAAGCTGAGTACATTGCTGCATCAATAGGATGTTCTCAAATCCTCTGGTTGCAAAATCAACTACTGGATTATAGGTTCAATTTTCTTAAAACACATATTTACATTGATAACACTGCTGCTACATTCATTACAACTAATCCTGTTCAACATTCAAAAACAAAACATATGGATATTGATATCATTTTCTCAGAGATAACTTTGAAAAACGGTTAATCATATTGATTCAAATCGCAACGGAAAAACAGTTGGCGGATCTATTTACTAAAGCCTTCCTACGAGGACGGTTTGAGTATTTAGTGAGTTAATTGGTCTTATTTATCGTATGTGAACTCTCTAAATCAAAAGATCATCATAAGTGATCTTCTCAATGTTAATTGCCTTTTTGTATTTTGTGTGTGTGTGTTTTTTTTTCTTAAAAAAACCAAATACAAAAGTATAAATCAAAACTCCAAAAATAGAGTCTTTTTCTAATTGTCAGTTTATTTTTAGAAAAGAATCTGTTTATGCAATATGTGAGAAATGATAGTACATTAGTGAGATCAGTTGCATATTTCACTCACTAATAAAGTCTGACATGATCAGATATGATGTGTAGACAATATCATGCTACTATACTAAAAAGTAAATTCCTGTTATTACATTAAATCTTTATGCTTGTGTGTATTCATCTGAGTACTTTTGAGATGTATTGGCTTATCAGATTGATTGCTTGTTAAGTTACACCACTCACACCTCATGGTGATGTGATTAATCATGAGATCTATTACAAGCACCATATCACTTCTTTGTTATGAGTCATCATAGACCTGAAGTGCTGAGATATCCTTTGGTGTAAGTCATTACAAACTTGGACTTTCTCTTTGATGCAAATGATACCAATGTGCACAATCTATTCAAATGGATAGTTAGAGCTGATCAAATGGTTATCCATGATCATTCTCTATTCATTTAGATAACATGAGCCCTCGTTATACATATGTTTAGGTAATAAGTTGAGTATGTGTTCTTTCTTGCATGTCTTGAAGATAGTTGAGCTGTCTAAGTCTTTGTATGAATTACATCATGTCATATGTAAGTATACCCTAATCAATCCAAGAATTGAAAAAGCAAGTGAGTTGATATTTTTTCAAAAACACTCATTTTTTGTCCTTAGATCTTGTGTTCCTTTGCTGTGATTTCACTGACCTGGAACACACTTGATTAGGATTTATTCATTGTCTATGACTATTCATTTTTTTTTATTTTAATGTGCTGATCTTCATTGATATGATCTCACTGCAGACATTAATTCTTTTGTTTATATTAGTTTTTGATTCTGCTTTCATTTTGATTTATGCATGTTTTCTGTGTGTGAAGGCAATGTAACAATGAGATGTGTGATCTTATTATGATACCTTAGAAAACTTATAAGTTCTTCAAACATAAAAGTTTAGGGGGAGTAATAAATGGAAGAGTTTTTCTCAGAAAATCAAAATGAAAGTTAAAATGTTGAATTGAAAGGATGATGCTATATGTTTAAAGTGTATATGAGTTTGAAAATGTAACTTCTGAAAAATGATAATATGAACCTATATAAATTTGCAAGTGGAAATGCTTCTTTCAAAAGTTGAAAATTAGATATTTGATTATGTTTTGAGACTAAAATGAAGGGAAAGATAAATTTTTAAAACTGAAACAACAAGTGAAGAATTAAAATTGTTAAAAATTAAATTTGAGTGTGCAAAATGTAACAAGTTCAAATTTGAGGGACTAAAAGGTAAATTTTGGGAAATTAAAAAATATGCTTAAAATGTTTAAATATTAGTATGAAATATTACTAATATGTTTATAAAGTGTGCAGGTGAAGAATTTTGAAAATTACAAGTGTTAGAATCATGAAAGTCAACTCAAAGTCAACTCATGCGCGTAAATAGTGTTCATACGTCTAAATAGGAGCATGGTGAACTTTCAGGAAATTATACAAGTGTTTGGGCGTTTTACACAAACCCATGCGCCTAAACAGTGATAATGAGTCTGATTTTAACAAAGTGTTGGATGTTTTAAATGTATCATGTGTCTACAAAGTGTTGAAATATTTCAAGTTACTAGTGTTAGACGTTTCAGGAACTTTATGCGGCTGAACAATGCAAATGCTCCTGAACAGTGAAAAAGTGCCTAAACAGTGCTTATGTGTCTATACAGTGCTCATACGCCTAAACAGTGCTCATGCGTCTAAAATTTCACTTAATATATATTGAATACTTACACTTGTTTCTCATTAACACTCAAAGTTCTCCGAAAACAAAACTCTCTGAACTATCAACTCTCGGTCTTCATCGAACTCTCAGATTCTCATTGATTGTAGAAAATCTTTTTGATTGTTAGATATTATTTGTGTTTATAAACATAAGTTTGTGATTCAAATCAGTAGATTTTTGTTAAAACATGATGATTGCCATAGTCGTTTGACTGCTATTCGGGCGTTCGAACACTATACTATTGAACATTCAAAGTTTAACTAATCAAATCTAATCATATCTAAAATTGATTCTGGGTTGTTGATATGTATCAAATTTTGAGCATTTTGATATATTTTTCATCGACTGAAATTGTGAATGATGTTGATAATAGATTGAATAGTCGGCAAGGAAGAACCTGAAGATTTCTTTGAGTGCTGAAGATAGAAGTTAGAAGATGAAAGCTGAAGATGAAAGATAAAGCTGAAGGAAAGATAAAACGAATACAAGATTGAAGATTTTGAAGACTGAAGACCATGTAAATCTTAGGGGGAGTATTGTTAGAACTCTTGAAAGATTAACATGTTGTCTTTATGTGTCTTTTTACTATTTGTAATAGTATAGGGACTAGTTTTGTAACTTGTTAGTTCCTTGTGTTTCATTATAAATAGCTTAGACTTGTAGCACTTAAAAACAGAAGAATAACAGTTTTAGTACAGATTTAGAACTGCTTACTTACTTTGTAATTGTCTTTGCTTGATATTAATGAAACTATGAATTTTGTTGATATCTTGCTTGATTTGATTACTTTGTTTGTATTTCTTTGAATTGTGTTCATACATCATCACAGATTGGTACATTTGATCCTATCAAGTGTTCAAGTTCTTTGTCCTCTTGATAGAGACATAGTAGAATGTCCACTCATTTAAAAGAGCACTCATGAACTTTTTTGTGTGATCTCTAAGTTCATGAGTGATCTTCACAGACTGAAGAGAAGAAATAAGATCCATATACCTGAAATACTGCAGGCTGAGGTTCTCTCTAGCAATATAAGTAATGTTCTCGAACTGCTGCTTCAGTGAGTCATTCTTGGAGTCGTTGGAGCTTGAATACATCTGAGCAAGTGCATCAAACAATTCTTAGCATACTTACAATGCTCAAACCCCACCATAATGGAGTTGGGTATTGCAGTCATCAGAATGGTCATTGCATTGTTTTCAACTTCCATCTTTTTCCGGTCTTCATCAGAATAATCTTCAACAGTTTTTTCTATCATGGAACCGTTTCCACCGGGTGCTACCACCTTGGGTTTATAGGGGCCGTTGACAATGGAGTTCCACATTTTGCTGTCTTGGTATCTGATGAAGCCTTCCATTCTTCTTCTCCAAGACCTAAAGTTTTCAGGAGTAATGATAGGAGCTTTGGTCATGGTTCCCATCTCTACTTCGGATTTGGTAAGTGACATTTTTGTTAGAGTTGTAAGGAGGAGAGAAAACAGGTTGATTTGGATGGTTAGACCTCACAATCAAGAGCCTAAAGAGCTCTGATACCAATTGCAGAATGGGTTAATGTCACTAAACACTTGGTTTTCTCTTAACTCACTTAAACAACACTCGGATGAAAACAAAGTCTCTAAGAGTTGATACCAATATAATAAGTAATAATTAAACACAGGAAGTAGTTTTCAAGGTACTTGTATATATTGCTTCTCAACTCAAATATTACAAGACTCTTAAAGGCATATGTTATGAGTTACAATGAGAAACTATATATAATACTACCTATAGGTGGGTGTACTTTGATACCAGCTGGAATTCTCTAACTAAAGTTGATATTACAAAGCTATAGTTTAAGGTATCTCACATAAGACTTTATCTGAGATATGGTAGTCAGGACGTGTCCCTGACTTACCTTTCGTCACCTACTAATGTTGGTAACTTGTACTAACATTAAAAGGTGAACAGTGGAATAAAGTATGGTCAATTACAAGGCTCTTTGAGAAAATGCCATGTAGTATGAGAGGTTTACAGCGGAGTGTCAGAGACCACACTTATATCCACTAGTTCATAGTAGTGTCTTCTGAAGGTTAAATGGCTTCAAAAAAACAAGTACTTCCGAAGCCTCTTACACTTCGAAAGAGGCTACTTCTTCCAAGGCTTGAGGACTTCTTCTTTCTTCATACTTTGGAAGTAGTCTTATGATTTCTTCTTTTGAGACTTTGTCTTCGGAAGTGAACACTTTGTCTTCGGAAGTAAAGTTTTGTCTTTGGAAGAAAAACATTCATTCTATCTTCAGAAGAACCTTTACTTGCTTCAAAAGTTCCACACTTGGCTTCGGAAGCCTTTGTAAGTAGGACCAAAATTTTTCTAAGTGATTTGGTTTTGGTTGCACAAGCTTTCTTCTTGATCCAACAACAAACTTTACAGAGTCAAAAGACATCAGAAAATGTCAGGCAAGATGATCACATGGGCATATTTTGAAGGCTTAGAAGTCTATGCTGTTAAAAGGGAGTAAGGGATTGAGTACTTCAGATATCCACATGATGTGAAGACTCTTCCTGGTTTTGAGCTCAACCGACTGGCATGCTTAGATTTTCTATGTGCTAACCCAACAAAGATGTCAGGACGATTTGAAGCTGCATTGAAGAAAGAATACGACAGCAGATTGGTAAACTTCAGACCTCAACAACCTAAGATGTTCATTCATAAGTCTGAAGTTGATCATATATCTGGAAAGCCTAAAATACTGCTGAAGTGGAGTCCTCCATGCATAATGTCCAAGATTCCCTTACGGGAAATGCCCTAGGACTTCACTCCACACTTCAAATGGTGATATTATGACTGGAGGGGGGTGGTCATATTTCTGAACATAGATGGGAAGATAGAGACTATCAGGGTATTTGACCCGATGTGGCTTACTAACTTGTCTGCTGAGGATGTTTATACTTTATTCAAGTGGCCACTGTTCTATGACATACAAGACATTGTAGAAGCTCTTCAATTCCAATACGTTATAAGGCTCTGCTTTGCATTTAAGATACATGCAGGAGTCACCAGGGAAGAGAAGTACAAGAAATTTCAAGAGCATGTGAAGAATGTTAGATGATAAGGTAAACTAGGTCCAAGGGGGACTTTGTAGATACATGATGTTCCTAGTTTATATGCTTAAATGTAAAAGTCTTTAATGTCTTACATATGTGTAATATGATGACATAATGAATTATGATATATGCTTTGATGTTTATATATCTTTAATTCATATGTATAAACTTCTTATATAGTTTTGAGGTTGTTGTTCACAATTCTATGTCAATAATGATTAAGTAACGTGTTCAACATAGTCGGATGATTATTCATGCTAATGGACTGTACTTATGGACCATATGCATGAATATGTCATGCTTATGGACCAGTCGCACGACTGAACAAGGAGATTGGATCAGTCATATGATTAAGACATAAGATTGACTCAGTCACACGACTGAACCTTCAGTCGTGCGTATGGATCAATCGCATGAGTCAGGCACACGACTGAACCATGCTAATGGTTTAGTCGTATGAATGGAAACAAATAACCTATAAATACTACTTAATTTGTTAAAAAAACATAACACTTTGAGAGATACTTCGAATACACATAAACCCTAGCCATCCAGAGCGTCCCAAACAGCCTGTCCAACGTCATAGTTCGATCTTGATCGATCCCTACTCATTCTTCACGTTTAGTTCATTCTTATATCGATCAGGTTATCATTCTCATTAATTGGATCGTCAATCAAATAGGGTTCCGCACTATTTGATCTGGTATAACGTAGAATCCATTAGTACTCATTACGTACACGGTCCTCCTATCGGTTTTGTATAAAGTTTTTGCATTATAAAGCGAACAAACGATATTTTGTAATGAATGTTGTATTATTTTGCAAAAGCGTTTGATATAATGAAATGAAATGTTTGTTTTAATGATTCTACTGCAATGCTTTATTTAAGATAATGAAAATGTATGTTTTATGTGCGATGATTGACCAGCTGTAAGCGTCCCGGGGACAGGACCTTACATGAACGATGTCTCTAAGAAGAGTGAAGAAGAGCATCCTAGATGGGTCACTATTCTCTTAAGGAGAAAACAAAATAGGGTGACTAAGTCGAACTTGAACAGGAAGGCCAAAAGAAAATCTAAGAAGGCATAAGAGATCAAGGCCACTTCTAGCTCTATGGAGAAGCAAGTTTTTATCTCTATAGGTTTTGAAGTTGTTATGGCCTAAGACTAAAACTTGAACTCTATTACCAGGAGTTCTAGTTCATGTTCCAATCATCTTAGCATCATGAAAAAGGCTGATAAGTTATGTATCACTATTGTACAACCTGAACCACCCAATTCCAAAGGTAGTTCTCATCCTAAAAGAACTGCCACACCATTTGCAAAGATGAAGATGGAAGAGGAAACTAATCAAGTTCAGCCTTCTTCTCAAAGGAAGACTCTTAGAAGGAAGAAAATGGACTATCTTATGTGTGGTAGTACTTCTCAATGCAAAGGATTGCTTCTAGAATCCTAAAAGTACTGTTCACATCATCTAGAAAGAAACATCTTAGAAGATGAAAAAGAAGCAACCTTCAGAAGGAAACTCTTTTCCTTTCAGAAGCTCCAAATTACTGAAGATGATGAAATATAAGAAAGCTTTAGAAAGAAACTCTTTTCCTTTCGAAAGCTCCAAAATGAAGAAGAAGACAACTGAAAACTTGCCTTCCGAAAGAAAATTGGTCTCGGAAGAAAGGAATACTTTCAAAGTACTGAAGCTTGTTGCAGTGATAGCAAGAGCTTATGAAGGTGTAAGGCTAGATCCCAGGACACTCACAGCTGGTCAATCATCGCACATAAAACATATATTTGTATTAGCTTACTAAAAACATGCAGCGGAAACATTTAAACATCCATTTCATTTCATGATAATAGCTTTTGCAAAATAATACATCATTTTCAAATTACCAAATACTTGTTGCATTACATCACAAAAACATTATAAAATGGATACCATCCAAAATGAGCCAAGTAGCCGCCCCGTGCCATCTTCAAGAACTATTACCTACCAATTGGAAACACATAAATGTTAGCATTTCTGAGTGAGTTCTAGTTTTAAAATAAAAGATACTTTACTTCGTTTAAAAACGTTCTTTACTTTCAAATCACACTATACTTTCGTACATGATGACACATCGTACTGTTGGATCTTGTATGCCCAAAACACATACAAGATTGATATGGTTAGTACGTTATGATCCAAGTCGGGTCATACCCAATAACATGAAAAACAAACACCAATATATATTTATTTGTTGATGAGATCATAAAAATAAATATTGACACCAATTTAGAAAATGGTTTTTCTAAAACGTTGCTTTTGTAATTGAACTACATTAGATGGATATTTTGTTCATGAGAAATTTATTTGTTTCATTATTTAAGTTGGTTAAATAATAACAAATAAAAGTATCTTAATATTATAAAATTAAAATAGGTTTTAATTTTATAAAGTAATGGTTTTGAGGAGTGCAATTTAATAAAAATTACAAAATGGGGGGAACCCATTTTGAATCCTCAATTTCGGCCGCCCCATGTGGCTTATGAGGGGTCTTTAGTCTTGGATACTACAGTACTTTTACTATACTTGCACTCTTCAATCATCTCTCACACTCTCTCTCACACAAACAAGCATAGAACTCTCTCAAAAGAAGCTGAAAATTTCGGATTCAAGGCTAAACAAGCTGAAAATTTTTGTATTTTTGAAGGTGCATAGACAGAGAGTTTTGGTGTTGTGCTCCCTAACTAGCTAGTTGTTTGGAAGAGCTTGTGGGTATATAAACTTGAGGCTTTCTCTATTGGGGGCTGGACATTCAAGAACATCATCATCTTCATCTCATCCATCTACAAAATCTTGTGCTTGAAAGGTTGTTTCAATAAACACCCTATGGTTGTTATTTTGGTTTTGATAGCATTCTATTTCACATATATTTATGATCCATGTTCTTGAGTTTTGTTTATGGTTTAAAATGGTACAAATTTCAGATTATTAACCTCACTTTATGACGGGTTTGCAAGAACATAAAACTTAGTTTAACCCATTAAACTTTCTGAAAACACAGCGGAATAACAACATTATAATAACTTACTTATAAGCTGAAAATGTATTCTTTAGGTGACCATATAAATGTATAAAGCAAACCCAAAATCAAAGGATCTAAATATGTGAATAAGCAAGCTATGAACACAGAAACAAGCATAATGGACAGTCATTAACAAGCTGCCATAACTACCTTTCAGCAGCTCAAGACAATGCTTCCAAAAGAGGCTGCCAAAACGTGGATTTGATGAAGATGTAGATGAGCAAAATCGGCCAAGACTCCAAGAGAAGAAGTCCTCAAGCTAGTATACCCCAAGCCACCTTGCAAGCACCTCTTGTTAGGGAGATTCAACACCAAACACAACACCTAAAACCCGAAAATTACTCTTTCTTTCTGCTGCCTTTCGAGAGGTGTAGAGAGAGAGAGAGAGAAAGAGTTTGTGTGTTGCATGCAAAAAGGAGATGGATCAGATTTTTGAGTCTCCAAGACTTGTTAAGTGTGTGTGTTGTTTACAAGGAAAAAAGGTCCAATAAGAACAAAGGGGGGGGGGCGGCCAAAAGAGATTCAAAAGGGGTTTTCTCTCTTAATCAAACACACACACACTAACAATAACTAGTCTTTTTGTCACACATTAATAAGTCATCTACTAGACTTATTTAAATGTGACATATGTCTTCTCTAATTAAACAATTTAATTAAAGTACACTCTCATGTTATTTGTGTTATTTAAACCCTTTAAATAACAAAAATAATAATAAACCCATCAACAAATTATCCTCATAATTTGTTCCATCTCATATGCAACTTATTTAGAAAACCCATTTTCTAAATTGGTGTAAATATTTATTTGCATGATCATATCAACAATTAAATATTAATTGTTGTTTTGTAAGCTTGTTATTGGGTATAACCCGACTTGGATCATAACGTACTAACCGCATCAATATTCTATGTGTCTTGGGCACATAGAATCCAACAATCTCCCACTTGCCCAAGATTCATAGAAGATTGATGCAAGCAGTAAATACCGCCTAACAACGGTTTACTACCCTTAATACGGATGACTTATAGCCATTCAATAACATCATCTTATTCATGTATCCTACTTGAAATGATTTAGGTGAATTAATCATCTATCCTTTTGTTATAGATGTCATGTTAAATCCAGGAACACAGAGTGATCATTCCTTGTTGATTTAACTTATCAGGCCTTTGACATCTAACTCTCAACGAATAAGAGGAACAAATTCCATCTTGACTACATACGTTTCTCACAAACACCTCGTGTCATACCTGAACATACCCTTATGTGCTATCCACTATTTCAGGACAGTGAAGAATTAGCTCAAGGTATAATACTTGGTGAATATCAAAACCCAATATGTATCTCAGGTCAGAGGATACCAAATGATATTCGCTTTTACTCAAATTTACTTATGATCAATCAATAAGATTCCATGTAGTAAAATTTGAGATGCGGGTTAGTCCAATATTTGTATCCCACAAATATCTATGAACCTTGGTGGCAACCCATTGCCCTATATTCATCCTTATGAATATCAACGAATCCAAGTTCATAATAATCTTACCCTCACACTTGTTCCCACAAGTATGAATGACTACGGACATTTAGAGTAAACAATTTACTCATGGATTAAACATGCTAAATTGGAACATTAATTGAAACATTATAACCAAATAATTTTATTCAAATAATAAAGAGTTCTATATATCCAAATACAAAATTTACAGATCAAATCCAATCACTAGAATATCAAAGTCCCATGGCACAAGTATGACCTTCATGCTTTGCCTTTTCAAGGAGCTTCGTGAGAGGATCTGCAATGTTTTGATCCGTGTGAACTTTGCGAATACATATCTTTCCCTTTTCAACTTCATCTCGTATGTAGTCGAATCTCCGCTCTATGTGCCTAGTCTTTTGATGAGCACGAGGTTCCTTGATTTGAGCAATTGCACCCTCATTATCAGAAAAGATCTCTAGGGGGTCCTGAATGGAAGGGACAACCCCTAGATCGGCAATGAATTTCTTCAACCATGCAGCTTCTTGAGCTGCCAATGAGGCGGCGACATATTCTGATTCTGTAGCTGATAGAGCCACCACATCCTGTTTGGAGCTCTTCCAAGAGACCGCTCCTCCATTCAGAATGAAAATATATCCCGATTGTGACCGAGAATCATCACGATCGGTTTGGAAACTCACATCCGTGTAACCTTCTACAACGAGTTCCTCAGCACCAGATCCATAGATTAGGAACATATCTCTTGTCCTCCTTAGGTATTTAAGTATGTTCTTAACAGCCATCCAATGACTGTTTCCAGGATTTTGCTGGTAACGGCTTGTCATGCTTAAGGGGCGTGACACGTCTAGTCTAGTGCATATCATTGCATACATGATGGATCCAATAGCAGATGCGTATGGGATTGCCTTCATTTTATCTTGCTCATCCCTTCAGCTAGGACATTGAGTCGTACTCAATATCGTTCCTCTTTGAATAGGTACGGTACCTTTCTTAGAGTTCTCCATCTTGAACCTTTTCAAGATCTTATCAATGTATGCACTTTGATTTAAACCAATCAACCGCCTTGATCTATCCCTATAGATCTTTATTCCCAGAATATAGGCGGCTTCACCAAGATCCTTGATGGAAAAACAACTTCCAAGCTAGGTTTTTACACCTTCCAAGGTTGGAATGTCATTTCCAAATAGTAGTATGTCATCAACATACAATACTAGGAATGTTATTGTGCTCCACTAGCCTTCTTATACACACAAGCCTCATCAGCGTTTTTGATGAAGCCAAATTTCTTTACCTCCTCATCAAAACGATGATTCCAGCTTCTCAATGCTTGTTTCAATCCATAGATTGATTTCTTGAACTTGCATACTTTATTAGGATGTTTTGGATCGACAAAACCTTCAGGCTGAACCATATAGACATCTTCCTCAAGATATCCATTTAGGAAAGCGGTTTTGACATCCATTTGCCAAATCTCATAATCATAATGAGCAGCTATGGCAAACAATATCCTTATAGACTTTAACATCGCTACAGGTGAGAAAGTTTCATCATAGTCAACCCTTGAGTTTGAGTGAAACCCTTTGCTACAAGTCTAGCTTTATAAGTATCCAAGTTTCCATGCATATCGGTTTTCTTCTTGAAAACCCACTTGCTTCCAACTACTTTGGAATTAAGAGGTGGTACAACAAGTTCCCAAACTTGATTGTCATATATGGATTGCATCACAACGTTCATGGCCTCAAGCCATTTGTCACAATCCAATTTGGACACTACATTCTTGTATGTGGTTGGTTCATCTGAATCTACCACATAGCATCCATCCATGAAAAATCCATATCTTTCAGGTGGATTACTAGTTCTACCACTTCTGCGAATGTTTTCTGTGTATTGATCAACCGCTTGATCATCCTCAACATCCTCATGTTGAGTGCTAGTTTCAACCAAACGTGCATCAGGTTGTGGTTCTTGATCCTCCTCAAGATCCACCATTCTACTGCTAGTTCCTTCCATAGGGAACTTTGCCTCTAAGAACTCACCCTTTTTGGCAACAAACACCTTTTGTTCCAGTGGATCATAGAAATAATATCCCATAGAATCTCTAGGATATCCAATAAAGATACACTTGGTGGATCGGACTTCCAATTTGTTTGGGGTGGGAGTCTTAACGTAAGCCTCACAACCCCAGACCCTTAAGTATGATAGGGATGGAACTCTTGCATGCCATATCTCAAAAGGTGTGTTTTCCACCTTTTTGGTTGGGGCCATATTTAGAATACGGGCCGCAGAGAGCAAAGCGAAACCCCAAAATGATAGAGGTAATGTGTTTCTAGCCATCATAGATCGAACCTTATCTAATAAGGTTCGATTCCTCCTCTCAGACACACCATTATGTTGTGGTGTTCCAGGTGGAGTGAGTTGTGAGACAATCCCACAACTCCTAAGATGATCTTGAAAAGCGTCACTTAGGTATTCACCTCCTCTATCGGTGCGGAGAACTTTAATCGACTTGTTGAGTTGATTTTCTTCTTCATTCTTGAAGATCTTGAACATTTCAAAAGCATCATCTTTGTGCCTTAATACGTACACATACCCATAGCGACAATAATTGTCGGTAAAGGTAATGAAGTATCTTTCACCATTCCTAGTCATTGGTTTAAATGGACCACATACATCTGAATGTATGATTTCTAATAAATCTTTTGCCCTTTCGTTAGTTCCACTAAAGGGTGCCTTAGTCATTTTTCCTTGTAAACAAGATTCACATACATCAAATGAATCACATTCATTTGTTTTCAAAAGACCATTCTTTTGAAGTGTTTGTATACGTTTCTTGTTTATATGACCAAGACGACAATGCCAAAGATAGGTATCACTCAAATCCAACTTGAGTTTCTTGGTGTTAGTATGGTACAATGAACTATTTAAAGCATTTTCATGAACCAATTCATAAATACCATTAATGGGAATAGCTTTAAAATAGAACATATCATTTAAAGAAACATGAATATCATTTCCAACAAAAGATAATACATAATCATAATGTCTTAATTGGGATACTGAAATAATGTTCCTAGTCAAACTAGGAGCATACAAAACATTCTTCAAAATTACATCCAACCCACTTGGAAGTTTTAGGATGTAGTCCCCACGAGCTTCAACTTTGACTTTGGTTCCATTGCCCATGAAGAGACTAACATCCCCTTGATTGAAGTCCCTACTTCTTTTGAACCCCTGCAACAAATTGCAAATATGAGTTCCACATCCGGTATCTAATACCCATGTGTTTGAAGATGTAACATTAAGATCAATATGAAACATGTATATTGTACCTGAGGTCTGCCCGACATCCCTCTTTGCCTTCAACTCTTAGAGATGTACATGACAATTCCTTGCCCAATGTCCAATCTCTTCACACTTGAAGCATGGGTCATTAGTTGCAACCTTTTGCTTCTTCTCTTGTGGTTTGGGTGGCACCCTTGCCACCCCTTTCCCTTTTCCCTAAACGGGTCCCTTACCCTTGGCAACCTTTGCCTTGGGTGCGGGATGAGGCCTTTTCTTGTTCCCACCTTCATGGATGATGAGAACGGGTAAAACCCTTTTACCCATGGCCGCCTTGGCCGTTTTAAGCATTGAGTGAAGCTCACCAATGCTCTTGTCCCATACATTCATGTTGTAATTCAACACAAATGTCTCGAACTTCTTGGTAAGGCCATTAAGGATCAAATCCGTGGCCAATTCCTTCGAGATGGGACAATTAAGCCTCTCGAGGCGGTCAATATGACTTTTCATCTTAAGTACATAAGATGAAACTGATTGGTTATCGTCCATACGCCATGCATGGAGTGCTCGAACCATTTCGAAGCGCTAAACCCTTGCTTGCTATTGGAACGTTTCCTTCAGCTGGGTTATCATGTCATAAGCTCCGTGATGTTCATACTCCTTTTGGAGATCCAGAGTCATGCTCACTAGCATGAGACAAGACACTTGGACGGAGTCCTCAGTGTATTTCAGCCAATCGTTATAGGCCTCCTCATCATCCTCAGTAGGTTGATTGGGGATAGGGTCGTCTAAAACATATGATATTCTCTCTTGCTTGAGAACGATTCTCAAGTTTCGATACGAATCGATAAAGTTGTTATGATTTAGACGTTCCTTTTGGAGGATCGCTCATAATGATTGGGTGGACGCGGATGAGTTATCATGATTGTCATTATGGTGGCCATCTACAAAATTTAACAAAGATCTTTTTTAGTATTTTCGATATTCCAATTTTAATAATTAATGCCTTTTAAGGCCATTTTTATATTAAAATCTAGAACCCAACATTACATTTAAATTATGGTTAGGTGACCTTTATCCCACGATTTAAATTAATAAGGTGGTCAACGATTGACGGTTGCAACCATTTGCAACTTCTGGAGGTATGGGATCGACCTTAAACATCATATGTAAAGTCGGCATGTTAATCCCATCAACACCATTCGGAAACCATATTTAGGTGATCCATTTAACATGGTTTGCAAATCAAGTTACCATACTTGCACACACGTGTGTGTTTACCCACATAAGTGGTTAGGTGACCTTTATCCCACCAATGTGGTATCCCCACATTAAATCACAAGTTCCCTCTAAATGGTTAGGTGACCTTTATCCCATTAAGAGTTTCCAAATGACTCAAGTGTTGTGCAAAAGGACGGTGTTAAACTTGTTGGTCAAAAGTTTAGAGATTTCATAATTGTAGTTTAGAAAACTCTATGTACTTGTATTTGCATGCTTTCAAATACAAGATACCCTATGGTTCTTTTAATAAAACCCATTTTATTATAAAATCATTAATCCTTTTGATAACTATTTATTAACACTTAATGATTAAGAATGATTTTATATTAGTTTGTTAAGATCATTTTATTGAGATTGTTAATCACATCCAAATATCATACAATCATTCATAAAACAACAATCAAACAAGCATAATATAAACAACCATAATGTGCATAACCATAGCTACTATTGTGACCACACTTGTTTGCCATCACAAGTGTGGTCATTTGGTCTTTCCTAAGGGTTGAATACAACACAAAATAGAGATCAACATAGACTCCCACTTGAACTTGCATCCATATGCTTCAAGTCCTTTTCTTTTGTGTCTTCCTTCGCGAGCATCTTCTTTTACAAAATATGTATCCTAATACATATTTTCTAGTAAAAGAAAAAATACTCCTAATCTATTATTACATCCTATTGAATAAATAGACAAAATACATTTTTAAACAAAGCACAAATTAATATACAACCCCAATGAAAGAATATAATCAAATAAATACATTCAATCCAAACTAAACAACACAAGGTCAAGCTAGGTTATGCACTATCATATGAACAACCATAAACATCATTCAACAAACAAAATAAACCCCATCAAACCCCGAATTTTCAGCCAACATAAATTGAAAATTAGGGTTTGTTTGTCCAAACAAACAACAACATATCAACCAATTGACATTCCCATCTTTCAAGGTTTAATCATAAGCATGAAGATATAACTTTGAAAGACATGGGGTTTATTGAATCAACCAAAACAACCTATTATGAGTTTATAATCATCCTATAAAACCAATTTTAAAGGAGAAGAACAAGCAAGCTATCCACATAACCGGCTCTTGATGCCATTGACGGGTTTGCAAGAACATAAAACTTAGTTTAACCCATTAAACTTTCTGAAAACGCAGCGGAATAACAACATTATAATGACTTACTTATAAGCTGAAAAATGTGTTCTTTAGGTGATCATATAAATGTATAAAGCAAACCCAAAATCAAAGGATCTAAATATGTGAATAAGCAAGCTATGAACACAAAAACAAGCATAATTGACAGTCATTAACAAGCTGCCATAACTACCTTTAAGCAGCTCAAGACAATGCTTCCAAAAGAGGCTGCCAAAACGTGGATTTGATGAAGATGTAGATGTGCAAAATCGGCCAAGACTCCAAAACTCCAAGAGAAGAAGTCCTCAAGCTAGTATACCCCAAGCCTCCTTGCAAGCACCTCTTGTTAGGGAGATTCAACACCAAACACAACACCTAAAACCCGAAAATTACTCTTTCTTTCTGCTGCCTTTCGAGAGGTGTAGAGAGAGAGAGAAAGAGTTGTGTGTGTTGCATGCAAAAAGGAGATGGATCAGATTTTTGAGTCTCCAAGACTTGTTAAGTGTGTGTGTTGTTTACAAGGAAAAAAAGGTCCAATAAGAACAAACGGGGGGGGGGGGGGGCAAAAGAGATTCAAAAGGGGTTTCCCTCTTTAATCAAACACACACACACTAACAATAACTAGTCTTTTTGTCACACATTAATAAGTCATCTACTAGACTTATTTAAATGTGACATATGTCTTCTCTAATTAAACAATTTAATTAAAGTACACTCTCATGTTATTTGTGTTATTTAAACCCTTTAAATAACAAAAATAATAATAAACCCCATCAACAAATTATCCTCATAATTTGTTCCATCTCATATGCAACTTATTTAGAAACCCATTTTCTAAATTGGTGTAAATATTTAATTGTATGATCATATCATCAATTAAATATTAATTGGTATTTGCTAAGCTTGTTATTGGGTATAACCCGACTTGGATCATAACGTACTAACCGCATCAATATTCTATGTGTCTTGGGCACATAGAATCCAACACTTTAAACCCTTATATCCGCTGCATTTTATTAGTTTAAATGGTTAAACTTGCTTTGATTTACATGTTACAAAACCCAACAATGGCATCTAGACCGGTTATGTGGAATATGTGCTTCAAATGTTCTTGAAAAGTTAGTTTTCATGGACTTTTTCAACTCATTAGGGGCTGTTTTGTTGTGGATGATTAAATCCGATATGTTTCAAGGTTTTTATCTTACATGCTTTAGTATAAAACTTGAAAGATTAACTTCAAATGGTTGGCTGTGTTGTTTGGACAAAACCCTAAAGTTTTGGTTCATGTTGGCCCAAACATTAAGGCTGAAATAAGGGGTTCATTGTTGTTCTTGGATGTTGAATATGTTTCATATTTTGGTGCATAACATATCCTTGACCTTATGTGTTTTGGATTTGGTTGATTGTGGTTTGTCATGTTCGTTTTGATTCTTGTAAGGGTGTAACATTTGCGTTTGTATTTTGGGTTGTTATTTATTTATTCATTTGGTTATGTAATAAATAGATTAGGTGCATTTCTTTTATTAGAAAAATTGTATTAGGTGTTAGGATCTGGTATTTGACCAAACACCAACTCATTAACGTGTTAAACCAAACCAAATAGTGCGGAATCCTATTTTATTGGCGATCCAATCAGTGAGAATGCACGTAGACACAATAATGTATTCAATCTAACATCAAGAATCGAATAGGAATCGATATACAGTGTTCTATGAACTTGGAGTACGAACTCAGAGGCTTCTGGACAGCTAGGGTACGTCTGGAGTCGAAGTGGATTGAATGCTTTTGTTTTTCCACGAATTAGGTGGTATTTATAGGTTCGGGTTGCTCATTCGTGCGACTGAACCATTAGCATGGTTCATTCGTGCGATTGAGCCATGCGGTTGATCCATTCACACAACTGAGTGTTCAGTCATCCGACTGAGTCAGATGCATGAAGTTGTTCAGGCTTATGAACTATTTGGGTGCATGGACACTCAGTCGCACGGCCATTCGGACGCATGACCACTGTTGGGGCGCATGGTCCAGTCGGACGCATGAGAACTTCACTTCATGAAGTTTGAAGGTATACAATCACAACCTATATAATCAAGTCAATATGCGTTAAACAACTCATTAATGAAATAATAAACATTATAGACACAACCAAACATTTTGTATTTCATTAAGTACCCAATAATTACATAAGTGTAAGACATATTACATTCAGATCAAGATCTAGGTACATATATGTATCAACAAACTCCCCTTTGGACCTAGATCTGTGTATTGTCTAACATCTTTCATGATTTCCTCAAAATTCTTGTACTTAGCTTCTTTGGTGACTCCTGTTATTATCTCAAAAGCAAAACAGAGTCTTATCACTTTCTGGAACTGTAAAGCATGTACAATATCCTGTGGGTCGTAGAACAGTGGCCATTCGTATAAAGTATAAACATCTTGTGCTGACAAGTTGGTGAGCCACATTGGGTCAAACACCCTTATGGTTTCCATTGTGCCATTCCTGTTCAAGACTATTACGGCCTCTCCCGTTCTCCAATCATTGTACCACCATTTGAAGTGTGGAGTGAAGTCCTGTGGCATCTCACGTAGTGGGATCTTTGACATTGTACGTGGTGGACTCCACTTCAGCACTACTCTAGGTTTGCCAGTTATGGCATCAACCTCAGATCTTCTGATGCACCTCGTTGGTTGTTGAGGTTTGAAGTTGACCCATCTGGTATGGTACTCCCTCTTCAGAGCAGCTTCAAACCAGCCTGACATCTTACCAGGGTCAGCATATAGCAAGTTTAACTTTGCTAACTAGTTGAGCTCAAAACCTAGAAGAGTCTTCAGATCGTGTGGAAATCTAAAGTCTCTATTCCCTTCTCACGTTTAACCGCGTAAACATTAAGGTCTGCAAAATATGCCCACACTATGATCCTGCCTGCCACCTTTTGATGTTTCTTGACCTTATACAGTTTGGTGTAGACAGTTGACGTTGTAGCTCTGCGTTGGGCTCTGATTTCTTCAAAACATGCTGCCCATTCAGCCTTTTTGATGTTGACTTTGGCGTCTGAGGCTTGGGCCTCCTTTTTATCCTTTTCTGACTCTTGCTCCATTTTATCCAGAGTCTCAAAGGTGTCACTGACAAGAGTTTCTCCCAGATTTGGAATGACATTTCTCTCATTGTCAGTGTACTCTGGATAGTGTTGTGAAGTGACCTCTTCAATCTTGATCTCATCGACATCTTGAAACTTATCGTCACTCTCCTTTTGCATAGTTGGAGCATCTTTCACAATCTCATCGGGATTGAGTCGGAACATTTCAGCCAGTTGCTCGTCGGTGAGATCATGAATTATTTCTCCTTCTTCAGGAGTGTAATTCAATGATATCTTGACAATCCCCTGCACATCAAGAATCATTGTGAGTTGTGTCTTGATCTGTTGGACGGGAGCAATATCATATTCATATCCTTGAAAATTAGGATCTGCTTGATTTAATACATGTAACACATCAATCATTTAGTCAACAAACAGAACAGTAAACATTAGTAATAACCATAAACATTAATTACATTTATTAGATACAATATTCAAATACACATAATTTAAATAACATAAACAACTATACATTACTCTTGTCTTGAATAGCTGGTGTGTCAGTAGGATCAGCAGAAGATGATGGGGCTCCTTGGTCTTGATTTTTCTTTGTGCGCCTCTCTTGACCTTGAGCTGATGTAGATGCCGCTGCATCTCCTTCATCAGCATCATCATCATGATCGACATTATCACCTGCATCAGTGTCATCCCCTTGATCATCACAGTCATCGTCATCATCATCATCACTATCATTGTCATCACCATCATCTCCATTACCTTCTTGGATCTTTAGGGGCTCATCTTGGATCCCTTAGTCTCAGCATAAGCTTCTTGTTCTGGGCCTTTAAGTCTTGTATCCTCTATACTGAGGATGTATCCATCTCTCTCAGCTCTGTAATCTGTTGGCTCTGAGTCTCTATCCTTTGGGCTTGGGATACATTAAGTTCCATCAGCTGATTAAGCTGAGAGGCTCGCTTTTCATCCGTCGCTAGCAGCTTCAACACTAACGGTTAAGGTTAGCCAACTGCTCCTCCAACCCGACAGATGGGTAGGCAGATCCAAAAACAGGTGAGACCTGTGAGGACGTCCCAACTCCATGGGCTATGGTGCTAGTAGTGGATGTAGAGAAGATTGGGGTTGGTATCGATGTGGATGGTTGTGGATGAGCTGTAGTGGTGTATGAGCTGGTGGTAGTGGTGAGTGGAATGTTGGTAGTGGTGGTAGAGGATGTAGTGGTAGTGGTGGTAGGTGGAATGGTGGTAGCTGTGGTGCTGGCTGTGGTGGTCATAAAGGTGATTCTGTGTTTCTTCATTTTCAAGCCATGGGGCTGAGCCATCCTTTTCTTCCTCGATCCAGTCGAGGAGGATGCTCCCCCTAGAGTGCGGCCTGCCAGATCAGGAGTATAAGTAAGATCATCAGTAGTCTCTCCCAATCCGCCTGGGCGTTCACCGACCGCCTGGAGCCCTCGTTTTGTGGGAACGACTTTACTTCACACAGTCCGAGTCAGAGGCTCCTCATCTAACTCCTCCTCTTCCTCACCAGGCATGAAATCCTGGTGGAACCCAGTAGTCTCTGCTTCGTCTCTAGTGGGGGCACATGCTGGAGATGGAATATCAACAATGGGGACCGTTTGTTGAGTGGGTCCTACATCTCCTTCATCCCCGCTATCATCGTCATCAGAGTCATGCTCTAGGAGCAGTAGCTGCTCGTCGTCGGAGTCGCTATATGTGTGACGCCACTTACATCTCCTTGGTGCCACATAACTCTCATTGGCCAAATGCCCTATCAGTCTCTTCACTTGGAGCTTTACTTGCTCACCCCGATAAACTCTCATACGACCCAGGGTCGTATCATCCATGATCTCTAAAACCACAACATCGTGGTTTTCCTTGGGAAGGGATGGCAGCTTCTCATTAAAAATCAGCTACAAGAATCTAGGGTACATGAAAAAACCCTCCTTACCCTCTGCCTCCAGATTCTCCACAAGGTAAGATAAGATCATGCTCGAGAAACTGAAAGGATAGTTCAGCACTAGTGCCACATAGGCATTATGGATCTAGTCTGAAAGATCATCAAACCCACCTCTTCCGGAAGCGATGCACTTCAATATGACATGTGCCACCTGAGTTGATGTCCCAAGCATACTTAATCCTCAGAAAGCATCCTCTTACTGTCAGTGGATGTAGCTTGGTGGGATGATCAGTATCGTCCCCCAGGTCAAGTACTCTCTGAATATCGGCAGCAGTGATCTCGATAGCCATCCCACAGATAGAGCTTTGTATGCCATATGGCTCTTGTGATCGATCAACAAAAGCATTCTCCCAAAATGCCTGGTGTAAAGACCTGTAGGGAGTGCAAGGAGTGGAAATGGCCTTGTGGATCCTTGATCGCCTAAGAAATGCGATGATCTTTGTAAACCCGGCGCCATTCCGAGTAGTATGGTCTAGATGAGCACATATGTTGTGCTTTGGGTTGATTGACCATCTAGCAGCCATCAATCTGAAACACAATACACATAATCATTAGATACTCAGATAACACAAATCAGTTCTAAGTATCTTGTTTGAATTCATTCTGATTCATTCATCCGAATGAATCATGCGACTGTGGTCAGTCGGTTATCCTATCATACGACTAGACTCATTCGGGTGAATGAACATGCGACTGAGTTCAATCGGTTGGCTGATCTTGCGATTGATTCAATCGGCCGACTGAGCTAAGTCGCATGTCCGATTCGGCCGATTGACCTATTCGTCGGGCTCAATCGTGCGATTGGAGTTCATCCATCTGACCAGTGGCATGACTTACTGTTTGGTTGTCTTAGGTTCGAGTCTTCACCAAATCATGAAATTAAACATTGTGAAAAGGTTCTTTAGACTCACAATCACTTAACTAATAACCTAATAACCTTATTTTTAACATTTTACATGGTTTCAGTGGGTTATTATGCCATTATGTGGTTTGGTTCTTGTTTCAATCGCAAATCACTAATTAGGGCACCAATTTCTTCTGATTTTGGTGTGATTTCATCACATTTTACCTGTAAGAAAGCTAACGCATATCAGAATATCAAGAAGGAAGATTAATTGAAATCTAAAGAGATTTGGGCAGAGTAACGGTATGATGTGCGATTTAAGGGCGATTGGGAGTGGTGAGAAGAATGCGATCGACTGTTTCCCTTTATATACTGAACCGCAGTTCAATCGGCCGACTAAACACATTTGCTCAGTTCATTCGGGTGAATGAAGCTCAGTCGGGCAATTGACTCAGTCGATCACCTTCAGTCGGCCGACTGAAGCTCAGTCGGTCGACTGACTTAGTCGCACAATCCCAATCAAACAAATGGCACGTTCTAATAACCCATTCGGGTGGATGGCTCATACTTATGTCCATTCGGCTATTTAATGCATGAGTATGGTCCATTCGCCTGAATGGTCCATACTCAATGTCTACTCGTGCGAATGGGTCATACTCTTGTATTTTTTTCTGACTTTATGACCAATTGACATTGAAACCCTTTTAAACTGTTGAGTTAACATTATGATCATTTGATCATCTCAGACATGATCATTTTAACTTGAAAAACTTTTGATCACCTCAAACGTGATCCTTTTAAACAAGTTGTCGCCTCAGATGTGACCTAATTGTTGTTTGAAAGCACTTGTGGTCACCTCAAACAAGACCTTTTAGATGATAAGGTCCCTTATCAACTTCCATGACAGAGTGCGTTACTAACATACTGAATTTGACAAACTTTGTATAGAAATAAAAGAACTAATACTGAAAACTTAAAAAATTAAGACATGTTTTTGTGTTTTTATGAGAGTTAATTCCTAAGATGCAGTTCTAAGGAATAATTATTCTGAGAGAGCAGCCTCAATCATTTAAACCATACATGGATCAATTCAAGTTGGAATCATACAGGGTATTCAAATCATTCAGGACAAGTTATTAAAAACAACTTTGATGCTCTTTCCTTGTTTTCATGTGGAGTCGTTTAGCAAATTTAGAAAATCATACTAGTACGCTTACATTCCCACACTGATAACTTTCAAGAATCGTAGCCATAGTGAGTGTCAGTATACTTGTCCTCTTAAATCCATACACAGACTTTCAACACAGTTTGGTGATCGTTTTAAGGTTTGTTTATTTCAACAAGCATTTGTGGATCCCACACTCATATGGTAATCAACAATCCTCTGGAGATTTTTTAGCGGTCTTAGGGTAGTGTTCAGGAAGCGACTATTCATAGAAATTTCAAAGAGAAGTCAATCCTCAGGTCAGTGCCATCACACAGCAGAGAGGCGGCAAACAACAATGAGTTCTAGAATATATTGGTTATGCTTATCCTCAGATCAGTGCCACCGCACAGCAGAGAGGCACATAATGTATCTTCTTGTTTGAGCAATTTTTCTTCTTTTAGCACAAACAACCTAGGTTATCAGTTTGATTGTATTTGCATTTTTCATGTGTTTTTGCTCATGCTTTGGTCTTACGCAAACTTTTGTGGCGTTTATTTTGCTCATCACCCCTTATTGGAATCTTGTTGATTGTGTTAACCATGGATAAGGTGTTACCCACAGCTAGCCAAACATTTTAGTTTAATCTTGAGATCACCAAAAGGTCTAGTCATCTATTGTGTTGAATCTACCGACCTATCAACTGTGGTCTAGCAACCTATAGGTCTACTTTTTTGTGTTACCTTAGTAGTAGCTAGCTTAACTATCATATTTCCTTTTATATTGCTGAGACTACACAGACTTATAGTTGAACTTTGCATCTTTTTCAATTTTGATATTTTAAAGTCCCAAATGGTTTCTACCTGTGTACTATCATATTCCACACATTAAATCGGTATCACACGTACGATCTTATTTATTATCGGCTTGCCTCTCTTTTCCCTCATTTTTTTCTCATACCTATTCTCCCCCTAAAATACTAAAACCTCTAAGGATTTGCATTTTAGGATTTTAATGAGCAAGAAAAGACACTAAGTGTAATTAACGAACTAACATTTAACAAAAACAAAGAGAATTAAACTTAAATAACACTAAAATTTAATTTTTTTAAACGAAACTAGACACGACGTATCGGACTATACATGGTCATCTTCAGGAATGACCTGACTTTTCTTTTTAAAGCCATTGACCTCTAATGGATATAGAAAACGTGGTTTGTCAAAAGCCTTTGTATAGAGGTCAGCGCGTTGAAAATTAGTGTTTACTTTTATCACATCGATTAAATTCTTTTCAAAACAGTCACATATGAAGTGATATTTGATTCCGATGTGTTTGGTCTTAGAATGTTGGACCGGGTTCTTAGTGACTGCAATCGCAACAGAGTTATCAACAAATATAGGAGTGGAACTGAAATGCAAACCATAATCCCGCATTTGCTGTTGAATCCATATGATTTGGGAACAGCAGCTTGCAGCAGCAACATATTCGGCTTCACAGGTTGACAAAGCAACCGAGGTCTGCTTCTTACACTGCTAGGTTACTAATCTTCTCCCAAAGAACTAACACCCTGCTCATGTAGACTTGTAGTTCATCTTGCATCCGCCGTAATCCGAGTCACTATACGCTATAAGTTCAAAGTCATCATCATGAGGATACCATAACCCAAGTGTGGGTGTGCCCTTTAGATACCAAAATATCCTTTTGACCCCAATTAGATGATTCACCTTAGGCTTTGCCTGAGATCGTGAGCATAAACGTCTAGCATACATGATATCTGGTCTTGAAGCAGTGAGATACATGAGAGATCCAATCATCCCTCGGTACATAGTGGCATCTACCAGATCACCGTTCTCATCGGGAGCTACATCATGGTTTGTAGCTAGTGGAGTGCCAGCTATGGAGGCATTCTCCATGTCAAACCAATTGAGAATATCCCTTACATACTTGGTCTGATGTAAGAAGATTCCATTTGGTGTCTGATCCACCTGTAACCCGAGAAAGAACTTCATCTCCCCCATGGCACTCATCTCAAACTCCGCCTTCATAACTACTTCGAATTCTTTGCATAATTCTTCGTTCTTTGAACCGAAGATTATGTCATCTACATAGATCTGTACTAGTAGTAGATCTCCATCTTTTTCTTTGATAAACAGTGTGCAATCAATGACTCCCTTGCGAAATCCATGTTTCACAAGATGAGTTGAAAGTTTCTCATACCAAGCCCTTGGAGCTGATAAAGCCTGTATAGAGCCTTGTCGAGTTTGTAGACTCTATCCCGGATATGGATCCTCAAATCCCTCGGGTTGACTGACATACACTGTTTCTCTGATCTCACCATGAAGGAATGCACTCTTCACATCAAGTTGATAAACTTTGATTTTCATATAAGACGCATAGGCAAGAAAGATGCGGATGGCTTCCATCATTGCCACTGGTGCAAATACTTCGTTGTAGTCAATACCTTCAACTTGTCGAAAACCCTGAACTACAAGCCGAGCCTTGTTTTTGATAATCACCCCTTAATCATCTTTCTTGCATTTCAAGACCCATTTGGTGCCAATGAGTTTAGCACCTTCAGGTCTACCGACTAGTGTCCATACACCTAACTTCTTAAACTGAAGAAGTTCTTCTTCCATGGCACTAACCCAAGCCTCATCATTTAGTGCTTCACTGACATACTTTGGTTCAAACTGAGACACAAAGCATCGATATGCATCGTCGTGAAGGTATCCTTTTTCCATCACGGAGGCATAATCAGCTGAGTATAGCTGATTTCTAGTTTGAACCCCTGATCTCACATCTCCTATGATATTATCCAATGGATGATAGACAATTAGACGTGATCTAGGAGTTGTTGGAACAACCACCTCAGAGTCAAGATTATGAGTATTTGGTTCTAGGTCGGAGGCAGTAGGAGTCTGAGGTTCTAATGATTCTGAAGTATCACTTGCTGGTGCTGGTGAACTTGTGTAAGTGGGAACCTGTACATCCTGGTTGATCTGATCATTTTCTTCATTGTCTTCATTAGAGGAAGAATCACTCGCATCAACTGCTCCCCCTAAGTTGGTAGTATCATGACTTGTTGAATCTTGAGATGGTGTTTTCAAAACATCGTACATCATCTTGTTTGCCAACTCGTCTTCTGAAGCGGGAACAGGTATGTGGAAGGTCTTGAAGAATCCATCATAGTCGAAGAAGTTGGTAGGCCCCTTTCCAGCAGGTGGTGTGATATATCTCTCAACATCAACATTACACCACACCTCTACTTGGCCTGTTAAGTTGTTGTAAACTCTCTTGTTCGGTATGTTGTATCCTAGAAAGATCCCTTCATCAACCTTCTCACTGAATTTTCCCTCTGAGTCTTCTTTGGCAGGGTGCATGAAAAACATTAGGATATGATTTTGTAAAAGAAGATGCACAAGATGAAGACCCAAAGAAGGACACAAAATACATGGACACTTGAAGCATTTGGAGGTGGATTCAAGTAGGAGTTCATGGACACCTTTTAATGTGTCATAACCCTTAAGAAAGACCTTATGACAACACTTGTGATGGCAAACAAGTGTGATCAACTTAGTGGCTATGGCTATGCACTTATGTTTGAATGATTATGCTTGTTTGGTTGTTTGTTGTATGATTTTTGGTTGACATTTGGATATGCATAACAAACTCATTAACAAACTTAACAAGTTGAAAATTGATGGTTCTTGATCATTAAGTGGTTAATAAAAGGTTATTAATAGATTAATGATTTTAATAAAAGGGGTTTTATTAAAAAGTGAACCATAGGGTATCTTGTATTTGAAAGCATGGAAATATAAGGTACATAGAGTTTTCTAAACATTGATTATCAAAACTTAAAGTTTCTTTTATAAATAAGTTTAACATCATCCTTTTGCACAACACTTGAGTCACTTGGAAACTCTTAATGGGATAAAGGTCATCTTACCATTTTGAGGGAACTTGTGATTTGAGGTGGAGATACGATATTTGTGGGATAAAGGTCCCTAACCACTTATGTTGGAAAACTCACATGTGTGTGCAAGTAGGGTAACTTGATTTGCAAACCATGTTAAATGGATCACCTACAATACGGTTTACAAAGGTGTTGATGGGATAAACATGCCGACTATACATATGATATATTAAAGTCATCCCAAACCTCTAGAAGTTGCAATGGGTTGCAATTGTCAAAACGTTGACTACCTTTTTAATTTAAATAATGGGATAAAGGTCACCTAACCACTATTTAAATGTAACGTTAGATTCTAGAATTTTAAAATTGTGTAAGACATTTAAAAGGGGCTTTAGTTATTGAAATATGAAAATATCGAAAATAATAAAATTGAACTTTCTTAAATTTTGTAGATGGCCACCAACAACAATGAAAATAATGAAATCTCGTCTGCTCACTCACTATCACTAAGGACCATTCTCCAAAAGGAACGTCTAAACCATAATAACTTTATTGATTGGTTTCGAAACATGAGAATTGTTCTAAAGCAAGAGAAACAAGCATGTATTTTAGACGATCGATTCCCGATCAACCAAATGAGGAGGATGAAGAGGCCTACAAAAATTGGGTGAAATACACTAAGGACTCGGTCCAAGTGTCTTGCCTCATGTTGCAAGTATGTGTTGGACCAAAGAACCAATGAGCCAAGATCAAAAAACCTCTAAGTCCCACATGGTATCACAACAACTGCTGAAGACTCATCAGCAGTTTGACAAGTGCTGAAGACTTCAACAGCTGAAGATCAAGTTCTGAAGATTACAACAGCCGAAGAACTAAAGTGCTGAAGTATAACAGCTGAAGAACACAAGTATGAAGCTGAACAGCTGAAGAACACAAGTACTGAAGCTGAACAGCTGAAGAACACAAGTGCTGAAGCTGAAAGACCAAAGTACTGAAGTACAACAGCTGAAGAGTTTACAAGTGCTGAAGATCAACAACTGATGTACAAAGTCTGAAGACAAAGACTGAAGACATCAGCTGATCATATCTACTGAAGTCATCAGCTGATGAAACATCTGAAGGTCAAAGTCTGAAGATCAAGTACTGAAGCGTCAGTAGTTTGTCACAACTGCTGAAGAGTACTTCTTCAGTAGTTGTGATATCAGTAGTTTTATATTTTTATGTTTCAGTAGTTTTGTAAAACGACTGAAGAGCTTGTTCTTCAGTCGTTTTAGTTTCAGTAGTTTTATATTTTGTACTTAACACTCTGATATGTTCTCAGTAGTTGTGAACATTTCAGTAGTTTGTTAAGAGTTAGTTATTTTTGTATTAGATCTGCCGGTTGTCACTTTCCGTGATAACAACAGTGATTGTTGCACTCTATATAAGGATGACAACCTATTGTAATTTAAAGTGAATGACTGAATGGAATGAATGAATGATTTGATTAGAAATATTCTACATCTATAAACATTCCTTGAAATCAGAAATATATATTCTCTCCCTATAACCGATGCGTTCTTAATGCATACAAGTATCGATTGCATGCTACAATTTGTCTAATTCTTGTTCATATTCCGCTGCTTTGAACTCTAATACATCGAACTTGTGATTACTGATCCTGTCAAATGGTATCAGAGCTGGTTAATCATTGATCGATCTAATAATTGATCATTGAAACTGTTATTCAAGATCTAAGTTTGATTGAATTAGCTTTTGTTTTTGCAAGAAACGGTTATAGAGATTGAATTTTCTGTATTTCTGGTCATTCATCCTGAGATCTTCTCTTGGTTTTCATTGAGTTTGTTGTGGTCTGTTTAAAACTTTTAAAAGCTTGAATTAATTGTTTTTGAACTGAAAATGACCACTCCCTCCAATGATCCACACAATACTGGTTCCTCAACCAAGCCACCAATGCTGGTTAGGAATGAGTATAACATATGGCAAAGACGTATGCTCCATCACCTGTCTGTTAACAGCGCAGGGTGTTGGACATCAGTGGTACATGGTCCACACAAGCCTATGGTGAATAACCCGGAAACCAATCAAATGGTTCCGAAGAGGAGGGAGCAATACTCAGATGAGGATAAGAAGTGCTTGAAATTGATGCAAAAGCCCATGGAATTCTGGCCATGGCACTGCCAAATGAAATCTATTCTGGGCTAATGCATCATGAAACTGCCCATGACCTCTAGAATGCCTTAAAAGAACAATTTGGAGGAACAGATGAGGTCTTGGCAAATAATAGAGAAATTTTGCCCAACAATATGAGACATTCTCTCAAAGAAGGGTGAGACACTGACTCAACAATATGAGCGGTTCTCTTGTTTGATCTCTGAACTAAAAATGGTCAAACTTGAGTACACAAATATTCAGATGAATAACAGATTTCTCAGATCACTGCCTGAGAGATGGGACACATATACTATTGTCCTACGCTCCAGTGCAAGTTTGGACAAACTATCTCTCACCCAACTCCATGGGAAACTGCTCACTTTTAGAGAGAGATAGAACAGAAGAGAAAGCTGTCTTCATCTGGAAAGCTCACTGAAGACTTTGTACCAGGCAACACTGCCTTGGTGGGTCATGAGTCAGAATATGCTTCATCTGAATGCCAGTATGATGAGCATATTAATTTCTCTTCAAGCACTTCTGATTCTGCATTTGTGAGTATTGATGGTCAGTTTACTGGGTGTAATAATGACAATCTATGCTTCATTATGGATGATCTCAAGGGGATTGCTGATGATGACTTAGAGAGATGGATATTTTGAGCCAAATGGCCCTGATAAATATCAGATCTCAAAAGTTCTATAAAGAACTGAAGAAAATTCCCAGGACTCTCTGGCAAAACCAAAGTTGGTTTTGACAAGAGCAAGTTGAGGTGTCACAAATGCCAAAGGCTTGGACACTTTGCAAGGGAGTGTAGATCAACTGGATCTAACTCCACTGCACCCTTTGTGATCCTGGCAATAGTCAACAACACAGAGGCAACATCTTGTCACTCTCTTCATCATCCTCAACAACAATCTTCGGCATATTTTGTTCCTCAGGGTCAAATGCCATATGCGTACCCTTGTTATTACATGCCACAGTCAAATCAAGTTCAAGTTCCTATGGCACCACCACCTCATGCACTACCAGAACCTCAGCCATCCCAATCTCATCAACAATCTCAACCTCAACAACACAGCTTCTTCACCCCAGGAGTTGTTGACTGGAGCAGTTTACCAGATGACATGTCTGGTCATGACCAACTGTTCTCAGGTGCTGGTCAACATGGTGGTGACAGTCCTTTTGGGAATCTAGCTCTTATGGCTTTGGAGTCTCCTGATACTTCATTTTCTAATGCTCTACACCTCAGGTATCACAGGTATCCTCTGAGGCAAAAGCCAATTATGTTCTGAACCATGCATAGCAGCATTTGCTTCCATTAGAGAAGCAAATGTAGCTCTAATTAATAAGAACATTGAGCTAGAACAAATAATTTCCAAAAACAAAGCTGAGTTTGAGTCTGTGCTTAAAGATAAAAATGATGAGATTTATAAACTGAATTGCCAAATAATTGATGATAAGGCTAGAGAAGAAGTACTTCTAGAGAAGTACAAAGATCTCAAAGAAACCCTTGCAGTTACCCAGGTCGAGTGTGATAGATGGGTACAATCATGCAAAGGTTTTGAAATGCTTCTTAGTAAGCAATCTGCTTCAAATGTGAAATTTGGAATTGGTTACAATCACACTGCTCCACCTACAATTTTACCCCAAGAGCAGAGGTAGAATCTGATGGTGAGAGTGATAACCAATCCATCACATCATGTGATCTACCTTCTGATACAGCACAATCAGAAGTAGAAGTCAGCATCAAGCCCTCTTTGAACTTATCAGCTGATGTTGATGGTTCAAATGCTGACATTCACATGATTAATGAGTTGATCAACTCAGGAGTTAATCCTAAAGGTCCTGAAAGGACTAGAGAGCAGATCTAACACCTGAAGTTCAAACTTCAACTGCTGTCAGTACTGAAGAGAAGAAAATTGACAGTAGAAAGAGTTTGAAGACCACTAAAGAGGCAGTCAAGAAAGCAAACAATGCTTCCAAAGCATTGAAGAACACGTCTTCAGTTGCTTCACCCTCTTTAGTTGATGATCAACCTAAGATGAAGAAGAACCATGTGAAGTGTGGTCTGTTCAATCATCTTACAGATGATTGTTGGTACAAAGAGAGTTCAAACTCAAACAAATAGAAAAATTAAAGAGAAAATGGTAAAAATGAAAACTGTTTTGAGACCACATTTGTATCAGCAACATCAAATCCTGTAACCCTTAAGTCCTCAAGAAATCCAAAAAGGAAGGGGTTAACAGATGACAGCTGAGAGTGCTCCGAAGAAGAAGGTGCAACATAGGAATCTATCAAACTCCACTGGCAATGTGTCTGATGAGCTGAAAGCTTTATCACAAAATCAGACACAGCTGGTATGATGGTTCAACATCTGTTGGGTAGAGTTAACCAACTAGACACTCCTATGTTGAAACCACAGAAAAGGAGGTCCAAGCCAAAGGACTCCCCTTCTACACCATCTTCTCCTCTCAGGCTGTTGTTTCAAATAAACCTGTTAGTTTACCATCTATTGATGAGACCAGGCCCAAAACCAAAAGGTTTGGGTCTCTAAAACTAACTGATTGTTTATTATTGCAGGGTTCTTCAACATGCCAAAGTAGCATCTGGTATGTAGACAGTGGGGGATCTATGCACATGACTGGGAACAGCTCTCTTCGTCATGACTACTCTCAAGGAAAGAAGGGATTTGTCTCTTTTGGCAATGATGCTAGGGGTTACATCATCGGTAAGGGCTTTGTCTCCAATGGAGAAATCAAATTTGATGATGTTAATCATGTGGAAAATCTCAAGTACAATCTCTTATGTCAGTCAAATTGTGTGATAAAGGCCATGTTGCCCTTTTCACCAGTCAAAACTATAGGATTCTGTCATCCAAAGTTTTGCACTTGATTGACAAGGTGTTGGATGATCACACTCTCCTGAAAGCCAACAGGACAGGAAGAGTGTATGCCTTAGATCTTTCTAAGAAATAGATCTCAAAGGCAATCCTTGCCTATTTTCCAAAGCCTCTTCTCAAGAATCTAAACTGTGGCACAGGAGCTTGGTCATGTTAATCTCAAAAACATGAATCAGCTTACCCACAATAGTTTAGTCAGAGGCTTACCAATAAAGGAGTTCCACTGTGATGAAACCTGCACTGCTTGTTTAAAAGGAAAACAACACAAAGTCTCATTCCCTCCTATTGAAGTGCCTAAGTCCACTGCCTGCTTGCAATTACTGCATATGGATCTATTTGGTCCTGTTAGAGTAATGAGCATCGCAAAGAAGAAATACTGTCTGGTAATTGTGGATGATTACTCCATATTTGTATGGACTTTCTTTCTACATTCAAAGGATGAGGCTGCTCAGAAGATTATTCACTTTGTGTTGTATATTGAGAAGCAGTATTCCCTTCCAGTCAAGTGTATTAGGAGTGACAATGGAATGAATTCAGAAACCATACACTTGATGACTTCTATCTTTCAAAGGGAATCAAAAGGCAGTTTAGCATACTAAGGACTCCAGAACAAAAGGAGTAGTGGAGAGAAAGAACAGGACCCTAATTGAAGCTGCAAGGTCCATGCTGGCTGACTCTGGTTTGCCACTGACCTTTTGGGCTGAAGCTGTCAACACAGCTTGCTATGTGCAAAATAGAGTTTTAGTAAATCAGAGGTTGATGAAGACTCCATATGAAGTTCTCCATCATTTGGCTCCTCTGATTTCATTTTTCAAAGCATTTGGGTGTCCCTGTTTCATTCTCAACACAAAGGATCAACTCCATAAATTTGATCCTAAGGTGGATGCAGGGTATTTTGTTGGGTATTCATCTACTTGCAAGGCATACAGAGTCTTCAACTGCAGAACAAAGATGGTTGAAGAAACTCTACATGTTAAGTTCAATGATTCTCCAAAGGACAAGATTCCACAAAGCCCTGTGGAGTTATTTGATTTGGACATACTGCAATATGTTCCTTATCAAACTCCTGCTGTTGCTCCTGTCAACAGTTCACCACCTGGTGGTACTGCTGATGATGATGATGATTGCAGTACTCACCTCTTTAGGTTTAGTGATCAGCCGCTGATTCAGCTAGACCTGATGTTCCTGTAGCTCCAGTAGCACCATCCACAACAAATGCTGATGAGATCTCTTTGAATTCAACTTCCTTTGAATTACCATCCACTGATTGTTTTCAAGGAAATGATTCACCATCACCATCTGTTACTGTTGAGCCTGCTACAAACACTTGCACAGATCTCATTGTGTCAGATCTGAAGAATCACCCTATGTCTCAAATCATTGGTGATATCACTGCTGGAGTATCAACAAGAAGTCAATTGTCAATTTCTGCTTCTATGCTCTCTTCATCGATCAGCAAGAGCCAAGAATTATCACATTGCTTTAAAGGACAATGGATGGGTTGATGCCATGCAGCTTGAGCTTCTTCAGTTCAAGAAACAGCAAGTGTGGGAACTGGTTCCTCTACCTCCAGGTAAGTGTGCAATAGGCACTAAATGGGTGTTTAGCAACAAAACTGATGAAAATGGGCTTATTGTTAAGAACAAGGCCAGACTGGTTGTTGAGGGGTTTGCATAAGAAGAAGGTATTGATTATGATGAAACCTTTGCCCCTGTAGCCAGACTGGAAGCAATTCGATTGTTCTTAGCTTATGCTGCTTATCAAAATCTTAAAGTTTTTCAAATGGATGTCAAAAGTGCATTTTTGTATGGAAATTAATTAAGAAAGTTTATGTATGTCAACCTCCGGGCTTTGAGGACAATAAACATCCTAATTGGGTGTATAAGCTTGATAAGGCTCTTTATGGGTTAAAACAAGCTCCTAGAGCCTGGTATGAGGCATTATCAAACTTTCTTCTAGAAAATAATTTCACTAGAGGCTCCATAGATAAGACTTTATTCATTAAGAAAGCTGGCAGCATAATCTACTTGTTCAAATTTATGTAGATGACCTCATTTTTGCATCCTCTGATCCAAAGTTGTGTGATGCCTTTACAAAGTTGATGCAACAGAAGTTTGAAATGAGTGCCATGGGAGAGTTACATTCTTTCTGGGGTTGCAAATCAAACAGAAGGCTGATGGAATTTTCATTCATCAGTCCAAATATACAAAAGATCTTTTGCAATAGTTTGATTTACAAAACTGTAAGCCTGTTCTACTCCCATGTGCAGCACCACAAAACTGGATACAGATCAAAAGGTAAAGTGGTTGATGAACACTTTACAGATGTATGATTGGTCCTTGATGTATTTAACAGCTTCTAGACCAGATATTATGTTTGCTACATGTGTTTGTGCTAGATTTCAGGCTGCACCTAAAGAGTCTCATCTGATTGCAGTCAAGAGGATCTTTAGATATCTGCAAGGCACTCCATCTCTAGGTTTATGGTATTCTACCGGACATTCTCGTAAATTAGTTGCTTTTTCTGACAGTGACTATGCAGGGTGTAAGTTGACCGGAAATCAACGTCTGGTAGATGTCAATTCCTAGGCAACTGCTTGATTTCTTGGCAGAGCAAGAAACAGACCTCAGTTGCTACATCAACTGCTGAAGCAGAGTACATTGCAGCTGCAAGTTGTACATCTCAGGTACTCTGGCTTCAAAACCAACTTTTGGATTATGGCATTTCAGAGACTAAGACTCCATTGTTAATGGATAGTGCTTCAGCTCTTTGCATTGTCAAAAATCCAGTCCAGCACTCTAGGACCAAACATATAGAGATCAGACATCATTTTATAAGGATTGTTTTTGAAAAAGGTCTGATTGATCCTAAGTTTGTGCCTAGTGCTGATGAGCTTGCAGACATTTTACTAAGCCTTTGGATAGTTCAACTTTCCAAAACCTGGTGTTAAGGCTGGTATGCTGCAGCTAGAATAAGTGACAACTACTGATGATCTTAGTAATAAGTACTGATGATCATTAGTACCTATGTCACATATAAGTACTAATGAGCTCTTTTACCCTCAGTAGTTTTTATAACTACTGAAGGCTAAATGTCTCACAAGTACTGAAGTACTTCATCTGTTCTAAACTACTGATGTAGTTACAACTACTGATGCAGTTACAACTACTGCAATCAGTAAAAACAGATAAGTACTGATGTCCTATGAAACAACTGAAATCAGCCAAAAAGACTGATGAATGTGTTGAGGACAGTATGAAACAGCTGAAAAGCTAAGAATTGACGAAAACAGCTGAAGAGAACTTTCTCTTCAGTCGTTTGTACAACTGCTGTTTCATTCTAAACAACTGAAGCAAAACCATGTCTTCAGTAGTTTTTATAACTACTGATGACTAATACCAAGTCTTCAGTTGTTTACAACAGCTGATGACAAAACCACTTTCTTCAGTAGTTTCATAACTACTGATGACAAACACCACATCCTCAATTGTTTCAATCATCTGAAGTCAAAACCACGGTCTTCAGTAGTTTTCTAAACTACTGATGCCTAACACCACGACTTCAGCTGTTTCAACGTCTGAAAGGATAATACCATGTCAACGGTCGTTTAAAACTACTGATGACTAACACCACATCCTTCAGTCGTTTCTTACCCGTACCCTATAAATATCCCTAACCTAAGCTCTCAATGCTTCATCTTCTTCACACCTAACGTTCCTCTACAAAACGTCCCTCTTCTCCATGGCGTCCATGCAAATTAACCGCGACACAACTGTGTTGCCTACCTCACTAAATCGCATCTGGACTAAGTTCGATACTGCTATCGATCTTATGGTTCAGTCCCAATACACACGGCATTTCTTCTGAATCCCATACAACATGCCGAATCCTTGCACCAATTTTGGATGAACGTTACTGTTACCACTGGGGAGAACAACACACCATCCCTCCAGTCGGTCGTAAACAACAAAGAAGTAGTCATCACTCCTGCAATAATCCGCAAAATTCTTCATCTGAATGATGCTAGTTCTCCTGCTGGATATCCAAAGGCACCACTGATCTATCCTTTGCCCAACATGGATATCAAGGCGATCTCAGTGCCTCCACTATCTTGAAGAAACACTTTAATGACGCTGAGTGCCTAATCTTTCACATGGTGAATGTATGTTTGGCCCCTAAGACGTCGTCTTGGGATCAAATGTCGACGAAATGGCAGCAGGTAATGTACTCTACCTTGAGAACAACCACTAAACTTTTCAGAAATAATATTTTCAGAGCTCAAAGATATGGCTCAAAA